>JADHKR010000059.1:0-146983 GCA_019925305.1 Sporothrix cf. nigrograna | reverse complement strand
GAAAAAAATTCCTATCGCCGACTGCAGGGGGTTCCGGGTAAAACACCTACATTGGGTTGTTTTAAACACCCGGGCAACCGGGTTAAAGGGTTTTTTTTTTTTTTTTTTTTTTTTTTTTTTTTTTGCTAGGGCTTGTCAGTGCATGTTCTTCTTTTCTCCTCTTCTCCTGGCAGCTTTCATTTCTTTTCCGCTGTGAGATGGCTTGACGTTGCGTATTGTGTTTCCTCTACAATCATAAGAATTGTCCGTTGAAACATTATTTACTTTTGAGATGTGTCGGTGAGCAGCCTGCCTCCCCAACAGATTGCAGCGACATGCACGCACAGCTGCCAAGACTTGCAGGCGTGCCGTGCCAGCGTGACCATCCTTTTGGTTCCGAGACGCAGCACGGGCCAAAAGCCGACAGTCACGTCGTACATTGTGTTCTTACATTGCACGCAGACACGAGGTTAAAGATGACCTCGTCAATTCAATTTTGAAGAAAAAAAGGCTCGTAGACAGAAAGCACGGGAAACTCCGTGCTCGTCTTTGAGTAAGAATGAAAATCAACGAAACGTATTACGGCTCTGGTGTTTTGCCGATGCACTGTCTCCCTCCTCGATGTCCACCGATGCCCACCGATGGCCACCGAAAGCTGACACTGCGTGGAGACGTTTGCAGAACCGCACGCCAGATCTACTGCATGTTCAGCAGAGCGCGCGCGCCCGGCTCGCTGCACACGTAGATGACGTCGTGGTTGTCGGTGAAGCCGTTGAAGCGCGTGGCCGAGCAGCTCGTGTAGGCGCCCATGTCTTCAAAGTACAGCCAGTCGCCGACGTCGAGCGTCTGCGCGAAGCGGATGCTCGCGGTGATGCGGTCGATGCCGTCGCAGGTGGGGCCCCAGATGGAGTACTCGGTGCCGGCGTCGCCGCTCTCGGCGCCGTCGGCATGGGCAGCATCCGTGTCGTACAGGAAGCGCGGGCCGGACGTGAGCACCTTGGCCACGGGGTTCTGGTGGTCAAACATGATGCTGCTAAAGTTGCCGTACAGGCCGTCGTTGACGTACAGCATGTAGCTGGGGGCGGCGGGCGCGGGCGCGTCGAGGGTGCGGCGGGCAATGACGTTGCAGGCAATGGTAAAGGCGGAGGCGACAAAGTAGCGGCCGGGCTCGGCGATGATGGCGACGCCGCGGTGCGGGGGAAAGTGCTCGTCGAGGGCGTCGCGCAGCACGCGGGCCATGCCCTCAAAGGAGGCGTCGCTGCAGAAGCCGCCGCCGACGTCGAGCGTGCGCAGGCTGTAGCCGTGGGCGGCGGCCTGGGCAAAGACGGCGGCGGCGTCCTGGACGGCCTTGAGAAAGGCGCGCGGGTCCGAGGCGCCGGAGCCGACGTGGAAGGACACGCCGACGACGTCGAGGCCCAGCTCGCGCGCGAGGCGCAGCAGCCCGTCGGTGGCGTCGAGCGCGGCGCCAAACTTGAGGCTGAGGCGGCACAGCGACGAGCTGTCGTCGGTGTGGATGCGCAGCAGCAGCTCGGCGGCCGGGTAGAGCCGGGCAATCTTGCGCAGCTCGTCGGCGTTGTCAAAGGTCATCTGGCGCACGCCCCTGGCGGCCACGTAGCGCACGTACGAGTTGGTCTTGCAGGGCTGCGCGTAGATGATGCGCGCGGGGTCGACGCCCAGGCCGAGCACCTGCTCGATCTCGGCCTTGGACGCGCAGTCGAAGCCGTTGCCCAGCTCGGCCAGCAGGCGCAGCACCGTGGGGTCGGGGTTGCACTTGACGGCGTAGAACGGCTTGACGCGCGGCAGGTTGACCTTCCAGCGCAGCTGCTGGCGGTAGACCTCGCCGAGGTCCGCGACGAAAAACGTGTCCTCGTCGCCGGGCTCGCAGAACTCGTGGTCGATGTTCTCGACGCGCTGGCGCAGCGCGTCGCCAATCAGCTGCCGGGCGTGGCGGGCGTGGACGGCGCCATGGTGGTTCTTTTTGAGACCACCGTCGCCGGAATGGTACGGCTCACTCGGTTTGTGGTACGGAACGGGGGCAATGCATTCAACCAGGCCTGTTGCCATCACCATCTCTCGCGTGACAGGTGTTGGTGGCTGGTGGTCGGTCTGTTGGTCTGTCGGTCCGGAGAAGAGCTGTCCTCTCGGCAATGCTGGCAATGCTGGCGATGCTTGCGGCGTGGGTGCGAAAACGGAGGCCGTAGACGAAGCCGTAGACGAAGCCGTAGACGAAGCCGTAGACGAAGCCGTAGAGAGATATGAAACCGAGAGCACCGATGCTATGGCGGCCGAAACTGAAAACAGACAGAACCAGACGCGGTCTGACGAGGCCTCCTCGACTCTTCCTCGGCGAGAGGAAGAACCGCAGAACCTTTCCTATGCGGCAGCTGGTTGTGCGAGGACGCTGGGGGAGGCGGCGGGGTTGGGTCCAAGTACAGCGACCCGGGGAGGAGCTCAGAAGGCGGGGGCGGGCTGGGCGCGCTCAGCAGCAGGCGGCGGGATGGCGTTGAGGATGTGGAAGGACTGGCGAATGCCGGAATGATGGTCTGCGAGCAGGAAGACGGCCGAGGAAGCCGTGGTCGGGGCGGGCGCCTTTGAGCAAAGGCGGGCCGGGTGAGAGGTGGTGGCTGGCTCGGTTAGCAGAGGTGTGAGGTTGAGGGGAGGCGAAGACAGGCCAGGACGAGGCGAAGATGAGGCGAGGAGGAAGTGAAGAGAAGTGAGGAGGTGAGGATGAGGTGAGGAGGTGGACGAGGACGAGGACGAGGACGAGGACGAGGACGGGACGAGGCCGGGCAGTTCTGCGGCAACGTGCCAGCGCAATTCGCGTGCGCCGCAACAACACACTTACAGAATCTGCTGCAAGGCAATGGGCGTGTTGCGTTGACGATGACGATGACGACGAGTGTGCGTTGAGGAGAAGAGGAGAGGAGGAGAGGAGGAGAGGGAAAAGCGGTTTGCCGTCGACGTTGACGTTCGGAAGGAGGCCTGGCCGGGCTAAGAAAATGGACAGGGAAGGCGCGGGCCACGCTAGCATACAAAAAGTTTTGTGGCGGTGGGTCCCCATGTCACTCGTGCGCCAAAATGCATGGCGTGCTACTTTGCCGCCCGCCTGCGGTCTGCAAATCGGCGATCCGGCGTTATTCATGCGCAGGAAGGCGCGACCGCCACGGCATCTGTCAGCTCTCCGGAGCAGCTCGCGGCTGGCTTGGGGCTGGCTCGCTGACTCGCAGGCCTTGGTGAAAGCGAGGCCTCGTACTACGAGAGGCCCAGTGCCTGTGCAGAACAAGTCAAGACAGGCACCCTTTGCCCTTTTACCCTTTTGCCCTTTTGCCCTCGAAACGCGCTGCCAGAAAATTTTCAAGGTGGGGCCTGGAGCTTGCCGCAGAGGGAAGGCACGAAACACCGCAGCAGCGCGCCTGCCTGCTGACCGCAAGTTTGAGTTGCCTCGGAGGAGACATCTCCGGCCGGGCGCTGCATCACGAGCACGGCGGCAAGACGGCCGTGGCAGAGGGACGGCCGCACAAACGCATGTGTCCTGTTCTTTAGTCCGACATTTCAAGGATGGATAGCAAAAGTCGGGTCTGATGCAACGGACGAGAGACAGCAGCGGCCACAAGAGACGACGGAAAGCAGAGAGGGTTTTGGCAGAGTCACCAACACCTGCTCCCCGGCCTTTCCTCCGGCTCCTGCGGCCCTGTCCCTCGGAGAAGGTTTGTTCTTGCGCCGTTTCGTGGTCTCGATGGCTATGGAGAACGGGAGACCGTCCAGCCACAAGACGTATCGTATCTGAGCGCGGGGGGGGGGGGGGATGCAAGTTTTTGTTCAAACGACCGGTCAAAGAGCGAGGTTGCTGCTTTGTCAATGCGTATGTGCGTATGTGCTCGTGTTTGTACAAGTGGAGTTGTTCCGTCCGGTCCTTTTGTCTTCCAAAACGCCAAAAAGACTCCGCGCCTCGCCTACGCCGGCTGGCCCGCCGGCTGGACGTTCATCGCCTCGACCGTCCACGCCGCCGGGTCGACCCACGGCTGCGGCTCGCCCAGGAACACGGTGCGCTCGGCGTGGCGGGCCAGCCCGTCGACGAGGTAGCGCTGGGCCACGTCGCGCACCTGCGCGCGCGAGACGTCGAGCAGCTGCTCGCGCCGCGTCTGGCGCATGGCCTCGGTCACGCCGTACAGGAACGCGCCCATGCCCTCCTCGTTGACGGCGCGCGGCGCGTCGACGCCCTGGAACACGGAGATCTTGGCCTCCTCGAGGTCGCGGTCCGTCCACGCGCGGTCCTCGACGGCCCAGCGCCCGGCGTCGCGCATCACGGCCAGCGAGCCGGCCGGGTTGGGGTCGCGGTACGAGTAGAAGCCGAACACGCCCTCGAGCGCCGACGCCGACGCGCCGCCGCCGTACGCGCCGCCCTTTTCGCGGATCTCGTGGTGCAGGTGCTTGTGCGTCAGCAGCTGCGCCAGGATCTGCAGCGGCGCGCTGTCGGGCGACGTGTACGCCGCCGCCGGCACCACGAGCGCGCCGTAGTACACCTGGTACGGCAGCGCAAAGAACGTCTGCCGCCGCCGCGCGTCGGCCGCCGGGCCGCCAAAGGCGCGCTGCGCGGGCTGCGCGGGCTGCACGCGCTCCGACGGCTCGGCGGCCGCGGCCGGCAGCGACGCCAAGAAGCGGGCCAGCGCCGCCGTGTTGGCCGCGACGCTCTCGGTGCCGCACGTGATAGCGGCGCGCAGACCGCCGCCGTCGGCCTGCAGCGCCAGCTGCTGGATGGCCTTGAGCTTGGCCAGCACGTCGCCGAGCTGGTCCGTCTCGGGCCGGCTGGCCAGGCCCGTGACGAGCCTCACCTGCGACAGGCCGCTGACCTGCTCGCGCAGAAAGGCGCTGCGCGTCAGGCCGGCCTCGGCGGCGCGCCGCGCAAACGCGTGGCCCGACGACGCGATGCTGTTGACGACGCCGTCCGAGGCCGCCTGCAGCAGCTGCCGCACGTGCTGCACCGCCGCGGCGCTGTCAAAGTCGGTCTCGAGCACCAGCGCGCGCAGCAGCGCCAGCATCGCCGGCACGTTGCGGTCGAGCGCCATGCCCGAAAAGAGGAGGCCCTCGGACGCGCGCGTCGCGTCGGTCGGCTGCGCCGCCGCGTGGTAGCCCACCGACACGCCGCCCGTCTGCAGCTTGATGCGGTCCTCGAGCGCCTCCATCGAGTGCGTCTTGGTCCCCAGCCGCAGGATGGCGTCGGCAAAGAGCGGCATCAGCGGCCGCAGGTCGTCGGGCAGGCCCTCCAGCGCGTTGATGGCGCGAAAGTACGTCAGCCCGTTGGTCGGCGCCTCGCGCCACTGCACCCGGGCCGCAGCCCCGACGCCGCCGGCGCCGACGCTCTGTTCTTCCTCGCGCAGCACCACAGGTGCCCGCGCGCGCGGAATGTCCCGGACGTGGACCGTGGGCAGGCAGCTCAGGTCCTCGGTGCTGGCCTTTGTCTGCTCCGCGAGCAGCGCCGCCTCCTGCGCCGCGAGCCGCCGGCGGGCCTCGGCCTCGCCGCCGGCCTGCTGGGCGGCCGCGGCGATCTTGGCCGCGAGCCGCGCGTCCTCCTCCGCGGCCAGCGCCTGGCCGTACGCGGCCGAGGGCGCCATGGTAAAGGTGAGCGTGTTGCGGCCCAGCAGGTACGTGTCCATCAGGCGCTCGAGGTAGCCGCCCTCGGCCAGGCGCGCCTCAAAGGCGGCAATCGTGTCGTTCCACGCGAGCGCGTCAAAGGGGTCGACGCCCGTGAACCACTTGGGCTTGAGGCGCTGCAGCAGCGACATGCCAAAGTTGGCCGTCTTGTGCTTGAGGCCGAGCTCCAGCTGGTGCAGGTAGCCGTCGATCTTGGCGCGCTCAAAGCCGCGCGCGCGCACGCCGCGCAGGATCGCGTCGATCTCGTCCTTGACGCGCGCCACGTCCGCCTCCTGCACGCCCGTCAGGCCCACCGACAGGATGCCCACGCGCCCGGAGCTGTCGTAGCCCGTGTTGGGGCTCCAGTCGATGCCCAGGCCCGTCTCGATCAGGCCCTTGTACAGCGGCGAGCCGTAGCCGTCCATCAGCAGCGCCGCCACCAGCGCCAGCCCAAACGACTCGACCACGTCCGTCGTGTCGCCCAGCAGCCACGACACGGACGTCTTGAACTGGCGCGCCGCGTCGACGAGCGGGTCCGCGGGGCCCTCGACCGTGACGCTGCGCGCGCCCGCCGCCAGGTCAATGGGCCGCCGCACCTCGGCGTCGCGGCGGCTCCGGCCAAACGCGCCCAGGCGGGCGTCGAGCGCGCGCAGGTGGTCGGCCAGCGGCATGTCGCCGTACGTAAAGACCTTGGCGTTGCTGGGGTGGTAGTGCTCGGCGTGGAACCGGCGCAGCTGCGCGTAGGTCAGGTCCGTGATCTTTTGCGGGTCGCCGCCCGAGTTGTGAATGGCCGGGAAGATGTGGTCCTGGAAGCGGATGTAGAACAGGTAGCCGGCGTCGGACATCTGGCCCTTCATCTCGTTGTAGACGACGCCCTTGAAGACGAGCTTGCCGCCGTCGGCCGCCTGCGGGTTCTCGGGCCCGACACGCCAGCCCTCCTGCGCAAAGTCCGTCTCCTTGAGCAGTGGGTGCAGCGTGGCGTCCATGTAGACCGACAGCAGGTTCTTGTAGTCCTGCGCGTTGGTCGTCGCAAAGGGGTAAAACGTGTGGTCGGACGCCGTGAAGGCGTTCATAAAGTTGGACAGCGTGCGCGGCAGCATCTTGAAAAAGGGGTCGCGGATGGGGTACCTCGGCGGTCAGCAGAGAAGCGAAGAAGCGAAAGAAACGAGAGACGAGGACACCTACTTTTCACTCCCGCAGAGCGTCGTGTGCTCCAAAATGTGCGGCACGCCCGTGTCGTCTGGCGGGTTCGTCTTGAAGCCAATCGAAAAGACGTTGTTGGCATCGTCGCGCGCAATGTGCAGGTGCTCGGCGCCCGTCTTGTCGTGCTGCAGATGCAGCGCCGTCAGCTCGAGCTCGGGCACGTGCTTGGAGCGCAGGACCGTGAAGCCGTGCAGCTTCTCGCCCGGCGCTGTCGGCGCGTTGGCGAGGGAGGCAAACGCGCGCCGCGCGGCGGCCGCCGCCTTTGCGTGCCGGAGCATGGTAGAAGGGGGAGGCAGAGGGGAGGGGAGGGGGGAGAGGAGGAGGGAGGAGGAGGGAGGAGGAGGGAGGAGGAGGGAGGAGGAGGACGGCGAGGAGAGGACGGCGTCCGACGTGCAGAAGCAGGGCTAGAGAAGAGGCGTCCCGTGTCTCAAGCCCAGGCACTCGTCGGCATGCCTGTCGAAGCACTTGGCGGCGTGGTGGGTGGACGAGGTGGACGAGGCGAGGCCAGGCTCGCATCAGGCGACGTCAAAGTCGTCGGTAGCGCGGCCTGTGAGTGGCCAACCCTAAAATTTTCAACACGGAAGGCGCGGCGACACGGCGGCCTACAGGCGCTGAGGTGCTGTTTCGGGCGCTGTAGCGGGTCACACGCGCTGTGACTGTAAGCGCCCAGACACGCACAAACGCACGTCGGCGCCTGGACGACAGGCCTTTGCCGCCGCCTCTCTCACGTCTGCGAACCGCGCCCTCGTCTTCTCTGCCGTCTACATAGTAAGATATCTGAAGATACATCTTGATAAACGAGCCGGGCGCGCCTTCCGCGCGCAGAGAGCACGTTTGCTCCTTCCTCGAAACGCACACTAGCGCTTCTCCACTGAAAAGCCTGCACGGCTGCTCAGCCAGCCCGCCCCTGCCTTCCCTATCCAATATTCCCGTGCTGGTTGGGTGCTCCAGCTGGCTGAAGCCGCTAGTGCCGTTTGCCGTTTGCTCCTTCCTGTCCAAATGGCTGGTGGCTTCGGGCGGTCAGCTTTCCCAAAATCTCGATTTTCCAATTTTTAATTTTTTTTATTTTAATTTCAACCTCATCTCTCCTCCTCTGCCTCCTCGCCGCACCAGCACCCCGATCCCGCCAATCGCGCACCCATCGCAGCTCGCCCGACTGTCTGGACCCAGGCATCCTGCCGTGCACCTGCCGCCCGCCCCGTGCGTGCTGTCGCTCTCGACCCCCGTCACCCCCGTTTCTGCCCTCTGGCCTTTTCTCTCGTTTTCTCCCTCAGCCGCACGCTCCTGGCCGGCCGCCCACGCCTCGCGCCCTGCCCGCTGCCTCTTTCTGTCCGTACGTCGCAGGCCTGCCCGCCACGCAGCCGTTTGCCAGGCGAACGGCCGTCTTCTCGCGCTTTTCGCCCGCTGCGGACCGCCAGCCTCCAGCCTCGTCTCGCGAGACCCAGCCTCTTTCGCTGCCGCCGTCCCGTCCTTGGGAGCTCTCGATTGTCTGGACGGGCTTGCCATCGATCTCTGTCCGCCCCCCCTGGCCGACTGCTCTCGTGACAGCTCCGCAGGCCGCCAATGTCCGCAGCCGCATCCCACACGCGACCAGCTAACGGCTCCATGGGTCCAACCGCCGAATCGCCCGCCATGACAAACGGACACGCGCACGACACACGGCCGGCACCGCCGCCACCGCCGCCGGCAGCAGCAGCGGCCGCGGCAGCCGCGCCCGGGCCGGCACAGGCGGCGCCGGCAGCAGCCAAGCCCAAGGCGGCCCGGCGACAACCAACGGTTGCATCGAACGAGGCGTCGAAGCTCGTCGCCCAGAAGATTGCACAGCTGGAGCTCGACCAGGCGGGCGAGAAAGACCAGGAGCTCGAAATAGGTAGGCGCACTGCGATGGCGTTCTGACGTGTCTCGTGGTCTCGTGCTTGCTGACCGACGTGCGTGTTTTCGTCTGCAGAAAAGGAAGTGCGAAAGGCGAACCGCGAGCTCCACAGCCAGACAGCCAAGATGGACGCGGCACAAAAGATTGACCACCTGTCGCGCCGCTGCGCGGACCTGCTGCACGACATGAAGCGGCACGAGCGGGAGAGCCTCAAGAACAAGAAGCGCGCCGACCAGGTGCAGAAGGAGCGCGACCAGAGCCGGACGGAGCTCAGCAAGACGATCAGTCTGAAGGAGAAGCTGGAGAAGCTGTGCCGCGAGCTGCAAAAGGAGAACAACAAGCTCAAGGTGCGTTGCGGCCGTTCCCCCCCTCTACGCAGCAACGACAAACTAACGGGCCGTCTTTAGAACGAGAACCGCACGCTCAAGGCCAACGAGGTTTCTAACCTGAACTCGTGGGACCAAAAGTACGCGACGCTGCTGCAGAAGCTCGACGACATCCAGGAGGAAAAAGACCACCCCAAGAAGCAGGTCGTGGACGTTGAGCTCGACGAACTGTACGCCCCCCCTGCCTCTACCCTTTGCTTCTTTTTTACTGACAGTCGTAGGTTCCGGGAACGGTTCAAGTCGCTGATCGACCAATACGAGCTTCGCGAGCTGCACTTCAACTCGATCATGCGCACAAAGGAGCTCGAAGTGCAGTACAACATGGCGCGGTTCGAGCGCGAGAGAAAGCGCGCAGAGGCCGAGATCATGCACACACAGAGCCTCAGCGAGCAAGTCCAGGACCTAAGGCGGTCCGAAGCCAAAATGCAGGCCGAGATGAAGCTCATCCTCCAGAAAATCGAGCAGGCCGGCCTGCCGCCATGAGCAGCACGCCTCGCACGATCTCCGGAAATCGACAGAGCCCGCCAAGGCCAACCTCACACCATGTACCCATTTATTTCTCACCGCATAGGCATATACCCGGAGCTTTTGGACACCCATTTGCCGCACATTTCCAAAAAAAACACCAAATGAAGAATAGCAGGGACTTGCAGCACGAGAATGTCTTGTTGTCCCCGGCCGCCTCTGGGGCGTCTGCTGGGACACTAGACGTCGTCTGCCTTGACGATGGGCCCAAGCCGTGTCCACAGGCCGGGGGGCAGCGACAGCAGGGCCAACTGTGTCCAGCAGGCAGGGGAGCAGCGACAGCAGGGCCAACGCCACACGGCACGCCCGCCTCGCCGTGGCGTCCAGCCCTCTTCGGCCTTGCTGAGACCGCGGACGGGTGCACGCCGGGCCGGACACTGTGGGGTCCCGTGCGCGGCGGGCGCCGTGCTGTGCATCCTGGCCATTGGAAGACGGGGCCCGGCCGCCCAGAGGGCGCCGGGGCTCCGCTGAGGCGGGCATCGACGGAGTGCTCGGCGTGCTCGGCCACACAGACGACGCATTGTTGATTGCATGGGATTTTGGGTGTCTCTTCTTTTGGGAGCGCGGATTGGGATCGCGAGCAAGCCCTGCCTGTCTACGTCTTCCGTTTCTGGCTCTGGCGGCGCGGACGGCCGCGTGTGCGTGTTGCAGTGTACTTTTATATTCATCATGACCAAGCATGGAAGCTCACGCATGTGTCCTCACATCGTCTCGGTGCCCGTTGCCCCTGGGAGAGACTGCAGATGCCAAGGGATGTCTATGGCGCCTTTCTCTGGCTGCGCTCGTCACGGCGCGTGTCTTCCGTCTGCCTGCATTCGCGCTCCCGCGGACGCGAGGCCGTGTCCGGCACTGACCGATCGACGTCATTTATTGCTGGAATGGCCTGCGAGGCTCGTCTCAGCGGTCAACTGCGTATTTTCAGCGCTTTTAGCGCACGCGGCGCCGTTGGAAACAGCATGACTAAGGCTTGCCGAACAGGGCATAGCGTGCTTTGGAGCACTGGACAGCGCCTCGCATCCATCGCGACGGCGATTTTTCTGCACAGCACGCCCTCTCGACAGCGCAGCACCGGCATCGACGGCTGACTGCAGACGACACGACCGAGCGGCGAGGCCCGAATCTGAGGCGTGTCCACCCAATTGCCCGACGCCAGGAGCCTGCAACAGGCCACATACGACCGCGACAACGGCCGCGACAACGACAGCTGCAAAAACACGACAGCATCGCATTCTGCGCGCGCAGCGACGGCGACGGCACTGCTGCAGATAACGGCCTGCCGCAGCCTATCGGTCCCATCGCTGGCCGGCCGGGCGTGTGCTCGATCTGTCACGATTGTGGCCCCCGTCATCCTACAAATCGAGGACAAAGGACAATCTCCGTCCACAATCGTCCACGATCCACGAGATTAGCACTTGTTCCCTCTCGTTCTGCATCTTTCCTTGCGGCTGCGCAGCGTGTCCTTCATGGGCCGTCCCCGACGCAGCCGGCTACCCCATCCTGTCGCGCGCCGGGCTGCCCACGCCGTGCGCCCGTGAGCCGAAGCGCGAGACGACGCAAGCATCCTTACCATCCATCTTTTTTGCGCCACCGGCCGGTAGACACAAACACAGCACAGCCGGCACGCCATGGCGGCCTTTCTGGAAGACCCGCGGCTGCGGCAGCGCTGGAACCAGATCTCACACAACGCCGAGACGGTGACGGAGAACGCGGCCGCCGGCATCTGGACGTTCCAGCACGCCTACGTCAGCCCGTGCCTCGCGTCGGTCGGCGAGGCCTTTGACGCGTGCACGGCCGTGTGTCTGGGCGACCGCGAAGACCGCGCGCGACGGCAGCGCGAGCGCGCGCGCGGCGCGCGCCGCAGCCGCGCCGAGTACAGCTTTGACTTTTACGACGACTGGTACGACGATTTTGACGACGACTACGACGACGACAACAACAACAGCAATGGACGCGGCGCGCCGGCGGGCGAAGCAGACGGCGAGCGCGCCGGCGGCGGGAGCGGCGCGGGCACGATCAGCAGTCTCTTTGGGCGCGGGTTCTTTGGCAGCTGGCGCGGCAGCCGGTCCGAAGACTGGGACCGGCTGCTCGCCGGCTCTGGCTCGGTACGGAGCCGGCAGCGCGGCGACGGCCACGGCGGCGGCGGCGGCGACGGCGAGGCGGCCGGCAGGGATGCGAGCAGCGGCGGCGGCGGCGGCGGCGGGCAGTCTGCGAGCGAGGGCGGCAGCAGCGGCGACGCTGTGGTCGATCGCCAGCCGCGGCGCGGCCGCGGCATGAGCTACAGCACGCGCGCCGTGCGGCGCAAGCTCCCGCAGGGCGAAGACCCGACCATTATTCCCAGCACCGCCCCGCTGGGCTTTCTGGGCCGGCTGCCGTGGAAAATCGGCGGCCCCTTGCGGTACAAGCCGAGCGCGGCGAATCTGCGCGAGCATCCCGGCAGCAGCAGCGGCGGTGCGGACAGGATGCGCGCCCGCGGCGAGAACGAGCCTCTTCTCGGGGGCGGTGGCGGCGACGACGGTTACGGCGGCGGCCACGGCTACGGCTACGACGGCCACGGCGGCCACGGCGGCCGCGACGGCGCGCAGCCCGCGCCTTGGCAGGGCGAGCTGACCGCGGCCGAGTCGAGGCGGTACGGGACGGCCCTGTCGTCGGTTCCGGCAGCGGGCGTGTCGGGCGGCTCGGCTGCGGGGGCCGTGGGCGCCGCTTCTGTGCCGGCCGACGACGGCGGGACACGGCCCACGCGAAACCGCAGCGGCACGACGGGGTCGGGCGAGACGTCGGACTCGTTCCGGTCGCGCGGCGACCTCTTCCCGAGCGACGAGGAAGACGACGAGGACGCCGTGCCGCTGGACGACGAGTTTGCCGTGGCGCTCAACCGCGTCGTCGACGACCGCAGCAGCGGGCGCACGCGCTTCAGCAGCAGCAGCAGCCTCGCAGGCAAGGGAAAGACGCGGGCCGACACGGGCGCCTCGGCCGGCTCGGCCGGCGGCCCCGTCTCCATCAAGGGCGTGCTGTCCCGGAGCGTGTCGCGCACAACAATCGACAGCCTCCCGCTGGCCTCGTCGTCGCCGCGATCGCCGCCCCCGTCGATCAAGAAGCGGGTCAGCAGCCTCTCGCTGCCCCTGGACGAAGAGGCGCAGCAGGACGGAGAGGGAGAGGGAGAGGGAGAGGGCGAAGACGTCGCAGACGACGAGCCGGGCGCAGCCGCGGCTCTGACAGCAGAGCAGCTGCGCGAGGAGGACGAGCGGGCCGCGCGCGAAGAGGACGCGGCCATTGCGCGGCGACGCGAAGCAGCGGCGCGGCTGGCGCAGGCACGCGGCCTGGCCGGGGCGGTGCACGACAAGCCGGAGCACGACAAGCCGGAGCACGGCAAGCCGCAGCACGCCGAGGCCGAGGCCGCGGCCGGCCCGGCCCTGCCGCCCGTCGACGCCGGCGCCGGCGCGGACACGGACACGGACACGGCCAGCACGCCTTGTCCGGCCCCGCCGCGCAAGGAGCACGAGGCGGAGTTTGTCCCGGCACGCCTGCCGCGGTTCAGCTGAGCAGACGGCCAGCCTGGGCGAAGAGACGGTTGGCCGTGGCGCTTGTTGGCGTTTTGGACTCCTGTACACTACTCTTTCCTTTTGTGTTGTCTTTTTTTCTTGCTCTCTCGTTTGGCCTGTCCTTTTGGATTTCCTTGTCATCTTTACACATTATACCTAGACGCGAGGGCGAGCCCTGAGCGAGCGGCAGTCTCCCACGACAATAATGACTTTTTTTTATTTTTTATTTATTTTTGGATTAGTTTTATTTTATTTTTATTTTTATGATTTTCTTTTTCCCTGCTTCCTGTTTTCTCCGCCTCACTTTCTGACCGGAGTGCCCCCATCGCACCTGCCGTTTTGTGCGGAGGCACCTGCCCCTACAAGCGCTTCGTGCCTCGGCATCTGCCTCGCTAGCGCCCGACGGGCACTGGCGCTGGCGCGGATCCCCCGCAAAAAGGAGGAAGGTGCGGAGTCTGGAGAAGAGGCTCCTTTGTGCGAGACTGCCTTTTGCCTGGCGACTTGCTGTTATTCGGGCAGACAGTTTTTCTTCTCTTTCTCTCTCTTCTCTTTCTCTCTCTTCTCTTCTCTTTTTTTATTTCTTTTATATTTTGCTGATTTATTTATATAATCCCCGTTCAACCCTGGCGTAGGCTTTTTCCAGGATCCCAGATTCCCCAGATATTCTCCCTACCGGCCTACCTACCATGCCCCCCCTCTCGACGCCCCTCACCGAGCTGCTGGGCATCCAGCATCCGATCGTGCTCGCCGGCATGGCGCGCGTGTCGGGCGGCGCGCTGGCTGCCGCTGTCAGCAACGCCGGCGGCCTCGGCGTCGTGGGCGGCTTCCGGCTGACGCCGCAGCAGTTGCGCGAGACGGTGGCCGAGCTCAAGGCGGCGCTGGCGCGCCCCGACCTGCCCTTTGGCATCGACCTTGCGCTGCCCCAGGTGGGCGGCGGCGCGCGGGCCACCAACTACGACTACACCGAGGGCAAGCTCGACGAGCTCATTGACATTGTCGTTGGCGAGGGCGCGCGGCTGTTTGTCAGCGCCGTGGGCGTGCCGCCGGCGCACGTGATCCGGCGGCTGCACGACCACGGCATCCTGGTCATGAACATGGTGGGCCACCCCAAGCACGCGGCCAAGGCGCTGGCGGCCGGCGTCGACATGGTGTGCGCGCAGGGCACCGAGGGCGGCGGGCACACGGGCCCGGTGGCCGGCACGGTGCTGGTGCCGGCCGTGGTCGACGTGGCGCAGCGCGTGGCCGCGGAGCGCAAGAAGGCGCAGGCAGCCGGCGGCCGCTTCCCGCTGGCCGAGCCGCTGGTGCTGGCGGCGGGCGGCATCGCCGACGGCCGCGGCCTGGCGGCGGCGCTGATGCAGGGCGCGGCGGGCGTGTGGGTGGGCACGCGGTTTGTGGCGAGCGTCGAGGCCAGCTGCAGCGAGGCGCACAAGCAGGCGGTCGTGACGTGCGGCCCCGACGACACGGACATTACGCTGGTGCTGTCGGGCCGGCCGCTACGCACGCGGCTCAACGCGTACATCCGGCGCTGGCACGAGCAGCCGGAAAAGATCCGCGAGCTGTGCAGCCGGGGCATCGTGCCGTTTGAGCACGACCTCGAGAGCCACGGGCAGCCCGGCCACGCGGGCGACGACATCAAGCTGGGCGGCGACGACGCCGACGACGAGGTGGAGATGCCGTACCTGATGGGGCAGGTGGCCGGCAACATCCACAAGGTGCAGCCGGCGCGGGAGATTGTCGACGAGATGGTGGCCGGCGCCGTGGTGGCCCTGCGGCGAGGGGAGTCATACCTGGGCAAGCTGTAGCGGTAGACAGGACGCTGTGCACATTTGTACGAGTATACGAGTATATACCGCCAAAGGCACTGTGCTATTATGGACAGGAAGAGCAGGCAGGAGACCCGAGCGAGATTGAGAATGCGGAAAAGAATGCCGGCGAGGATGCCGAGAATGCCGACGCCTGCCAAAGCTACTTCTTCTCGGCCGCGTCGCCCTGCGTCAGCCGCCGGAGCATGTTGGCGTGGATCTGCTGCCAGCCGCCCTCGCACAGGCCGCGCACGGTGCCCATCAGCAGCCGCGAGCAGTAGATGACAATCTCCTCGACGAGCTCGTGGCCGCCGCCGTCGACGGCGGCAATCGTCCACGCCGTGTCCATGACAATCGACAGCGGGCTGCGGATGCGCACGTAGACGCCGGCCGGCGTGTCCGTCATCTCGTACGTGCTGACCACGCGCGAGTCCCAGAGGCCCGCCGGCAGCGTGTGCACCACGTCCGTGACGCGGTACGCGGCAAACGTCGTGCCGCCAGCGCTCTGGGGGAACGCCGCGACCACGGCGCGCACGCCGTCGGGCAGCGGGTGCTCGTGCTGCGCGGCCAGGGCGGCGGCCGCCAGCCGGGCCACCTCGTCGCCGGCCACCGGCTCGCAGTCCACGCTGTGCGGGCCGCACTGGATAAACGCCCGGTGGTCTTGCAGCACCGTCCGGGCTGCCTCGGCCGCGTCGACGCCGTCCGGCAGCCGCGTGGTGTGGCGGAGCGTGGCCGTGGTGTTTAAGACTGCGGGTCAGGCGGTGAAGGCGAGGGAAGACGGGGGAGAGACCTACAGGACATGATGGAAGGGATGTAGGAGGAGAATGGAGGAGATAATTACTACAGAGTGAGAATGGAGCGTGGACAGTCAAGGAGACAATGCGTCTGAGAGACAGCCGAAACGACGTCAGAGGCTGTGCGGCGCGTCTGACACGTTCCGGGTCTCAGCCAAAGCCCGAAGCTGGCCAGGCAAAACGACCCGCTTCCACGTGCTAAAACGCGCTATCCTTCAGCGCCGGCCTGGGCCGCATCGCTCCGCATCGCTCCTTCCGTGGCGTCCTGTCGTGCGGATGCCAGGAAGGAACGGCCGAGCGCGCTTGCCCTCTGAGCTGCTGTAGCCTGTATATGTACGGCCTGCCTGCTGCAAGGAAGGCGCGATGGCGCAGAGTCTAACCAGACGTCACCTGTTTACGATGGCCGGAGAAAGGGTAAAAGGGGTATATTTGCTCCCGTGAGAGGGACTGTGTTTGCTTTGTACAGAAAGCCTGGCCGGCGAGAGCACGGAAAATGATGCAAACGAAATCGAGCCAAAAGGAAACAGGCCGGCCGTGAACATGAACGCTTTGCTACTATACAGATGGAGAAAAGACGAGAAACAAGGGAAAAGAGAAAAGAGAAAAAAAAAAAAACAGCGCCGTCCAGGTCGCCGCCTTGCCGCCGCCGCCTTACCGCCGCGGCTTGGCACTGGGCGGCGGCATAAAGTCGGTCCGCACCAGCTCCGAATGCGTGTGCTGCGGCGACTGCGTCGCGTGCGGTGACCGGGCCGTGCTGCTGCTCGGGCTCTGGTAGTAGCCTGCCTTGGACCGGGCCGGGGACGTCCGGGCGGTGTGCGGCGGCTTGTTGGGGAGCGGGCTGGCCGACGTGGCCGCCGCGTCGGCGTGGGTGTCGGCAAAGGTCTGCCGGGCGGCCATTGTGGCGGCGCCGAGGCCGTTGGACGAGGCGACGGAGACGGCGGACGCGACGGAGACGGCCGAGGCCGGCTCACGCTCGCGGTACGAGCTGACGGCCGACGCCGGCTGCGACGACGCCGCGCCGTACGCGTACTGCTGCTGGATCTGCTGCTGCTGGTACTGCTGCGCGGCGCTGACCACGGCCGACCAGCCCGGGTAGACGCCGCGCTGCTTGGCCGCGGCGGCCGACGCCGACGCCGACGCCGGGGCCGACGTCAACGACGTGCGGTCGCGCATCGGGCTTGTCGTGGCGCTTCCCGCGACGGGCACGTAGCCGATGCTGCCGCGCTGCGACGGCGCATAGAGCGCGCCGGCATGGTACGAGGCCGGGCTGTAGGCGGCCGGGTTGTACGACGCAATCTGCTGCTGCTGCTGCTGCTGCTGCTGCTGGCCCGTCAGCGACGACGACGACAAGAGGGCCGTCGACGACGTGGGCGTGCTAAAGGCCAACGGCGAGCTGTTGCTGCTGAGGTGCGGCGAGAAGGACGTCTTGAGCTGGTGCAGCCGGGGCGGCGGCGAGGCGTGTTGTTGCTGCTGCTGGGAAGCAGCAGCCGCCGCCGCGACGGCCTCGACATAGCCCTGCTTGTCAAAGTTGGACGAGCGGATGCGCAGGCCGATGGTGTCGGCCGTCACGGCCGCCGGGGCCGGCGACGGGAACGGCGACTCGACAATGGCCGACAGGTGGCCGGTGCTGCTGCTGCTGTTGTTGCTGCCGCCGCCGCCGGAGCCGCTGGCGAGAGCGGGCGCGCTGCCGGCGCTGGCAATGGCCTGCGGCTTTTGGTACTTTTTGCGCGACGCCGAGGGCACCTGCTGCTGGAGCTGCTGCTCCTGCAGGCCCAGGCCCAGGCCCAGCTCGGACACGCTGTTGCCGCTGTTGCTGCGGCTGTGCCCGCGCAGGAGACCGCCGGGGACCGCCGGCGCCGCCTCGCCGACGGCCTTGAGGTCCACCATCTCGCCGAGGCTGGTGGCGCTCGCGCGGCACTGGAAGCTGAGCGGCGACGTGATGTGCTCGCTGGACGGCAAGCGCGCGGACCAGGCGGTGGGCCCCGAGGACGGCGCGGTGGGGGCCGGCCCGGCCGGCGGCGCCGCGAGAGCACGGCCGGTAATGCCGCCGCTGGGCACGAAGCCGCCGCCGCCGCCCACGGCCGCATTGAACCCGTCGAGGCCCTCGCTCTTGGCGAGCAGCTTGGCGGCGCGGCGCGCCGGGCCGCGGCGCTTGCGGTAGCACACAAACGCGAAGCCGCCGACGGCCGCGACGGCCAGCACGGCCACGACGACGGCCACGGCGATGGTGGTGGCGGCGACGCGGTGCGGGCTGGCGCCGGACGACGCCGCGGCGCTGCTGCTCGTCTCGGACGGCGCCGCGACGGCAATCGTCGTGGCCGTCGTGAAGACGGAGCCGCTGAGGCCGACGGCCTGGCCGGCCGGCAGCTGCTGCAGGCAGCCGGCTTCGAGGGCGACAAGGGCTGGCACCGTCCATTAGCTTGGGTTCGTCTGCGCATCCGTCCTCTTCCCCCACTCACAGTTGGCGAGAATGTTCTGCTCGCCGCTGCCGCCGACGCACTCAATGCAGCTCTTGAAGAGGCCGCTGGTCAGCGTCGTGCCGTTGGCGCTGCAGTAGCCGTACTCGGACGCGTTGCCCATGTCCGGGACGCCGTCGACGAGGCTGCCCTGCAGCGGGCCGCAGGCGGTCGACGTCTGGCACGGGCTGGAGCCGACGGCGTCGCTGGCGTTGGGATAGCCAAAGACGCAGTAGCCGACGTTGTACCGCAGGTTGTAAAAGAACCAGCCCTGGTCGCTCTCGGCGCCCTGCGAAAAGGTGCTGTTCTGGAGGCAGCCCAGGCACTGCGTCCACTTCTGGCCGGCGGCCGAGCCGGCAAAGTCGGCGTCGGCGCACGTCAGGTCGGCGTTGGTGGTGGTCGACGAGTTGGGGTCCGACGTGTCGAGCGCGCTGTCGTCGATGCAGAGCGCCGCGCACGGCGAGTTGGGCGTGACCTGGATGGCCTGCGCCAGGGCCGCGAGCAAGAGGAGCGCGGTCACGGCCGAGGCCGGGCCGGGGTGCAGCCGGGGCATTCTGGGGATAAAATAAAATAATAACAATAATAAAAAACAGGTGTGAAGAAAATGGCGTAGTCCGTGGGGACAGCTTTGTCGTGTATCAGAGAGCAGAGGCCGTATTATGAAACGATGCGAGAGAGAGCAGACATTAAGGCGTGTAGATGAAAGGAAACAAGGACTCAGAAGGAATGAAGGGAAGGGAAAGAAGATCCTGCTTCTTTCCAAGGAAAAGAGTGTGCCGTGCGTGAATGCAGTGCAAGCAAAAGAGGAGCCGTCGAGGCGAGCGGCGGACACGACGATATATCAGCAGGGGCCCGGCTCGGCGTGAATGGCGGCTGGGACCATACGAGAACGTGCAGAGGGAGCTTGGCGCAGACGTCGGCGGCAGCGGCAAGCAGACCAGCTGCCATTCGACAGCAGCAGCGCCGCGCCGCCAGCCGCCGATAGAGCATTGAGCGCAGAGCATCTGCCCCAAACTGTCTAGCGGACGTCGTCGTCTTACGAGGATGGCCGTGGAGAGCAGAATCGTCACACCGCGCCACGAGTGTGACGATGTCTGCGGCGGTGAAATCAGAGGACGCAACAAACAGGCTAGACCGGGCCATCTGCAGTTGCCGTCACCTTGGTGTCTCTGCGTCTGCGGGAAAGACCAATCACGGCCGCGGCGCAAGCAAAAGGATTGCAGGAGCGGCGCTTAATGTGCTGAGTGACGGGGGCAGGGGTTAGCTCACAGACGGGACGAGGCGTGAGGAATAGGGAAGGATGGGATGGAAATACGGATAATGGCAGATGTGAAAAAAAAAAAAAAAAAAGAAAACGAAAAAGGGAAAAATGGTTTTTTAATCAAAACACAGTATGCCGCCATTTCGTCTGGCACTCCCGTCTTCCCAACCTTGCCTACACCTTGCTATCTGCGTCTGGTGACGGCAATCAGAAGCACATAATTTAGAGGCACATAATTTAGAACCCATAATTTAGAAGCCCATATTAGAGGCACAATTCAGGCACATTCAAAGCACAACGTCCAGCTGCTGGCAACACGCCGACTTGCCGCTTCCCCTGACTCCCTCTTGCTCGCCTGCCATCTGCGACCTCCTGCGGCCGGCGCGAATCGTTGGGTCCAACTGGACGGCTTGACGGCGTGCAGGGGACAAGACGCAAACAAGGGCCTTTCCAAAAAGCTGTTTTTGCGGTACAAAGAAAAGATCCATCAAGCCTTTCCCCTTTCAGCCTCCAGCGCTTCCCAAGATGAACATCTGCATTGAAAGAAGACCCCTGCCGCTGTGGGCGCTTAACAGGAGGTGGAAGACAAAAGCGGGCCGGTACCGGCGCAGCGGCAACGCCCATTGGTGTCCGCTTGGGCCCACTTGGCGAATTGGACATTTATGGAAGGTGCAATGACAGTCACCGACATCACGAGAACGAAGTCAGTCAATACGTTTTGATAGCCCAAGACGCCACGTTAACGCCGGGCAATGTACAAGACAAGAGACAAGACGAAAGGAGAGAACGAAAAAAAAGAACAAAAAAGAAAGAGAAAAAGAGAAAAGAAAGAGAAAAAGAGAAAAGAAAGAGAAAAAGAGAAAAGAAGAAAAGAAAAGAAAAAAAAAAAAAGGCTACCGCTCAACTACCCCCCCTACCGCTCCTCCAAATCCATATCGTCGTCCCGGCCGCCCAGCACGCCCGACCCGCGCGGCCGGCCGCTGCGCTTCTTCTTGGCCGCCTGCTGCTCCAGCCATGTGCGCATCTCGGCCTTGGCGTGGCGCTGGGCCTCCTCGACGCGCGGCTGGAACACATCCATGTCCTCCTGGCGCACGGGCAGCGGCTCAATCTTCTTGGCCATGCCAATGGCCTTTTCAATGGCCAGAAAGTGCAGCACGTCGTACTGGGTGACAATGTTGACGGCGTGGCCCGACTTGCCGGCGCGCGCGGTGCGGCCGACGCGGTGCACGTACGTCTTGCTGTCCTGCGGCACGTCGTAGTTGATGACGATGCTGATGCGCGGGATGTCGAGGCCGCGCGCGGCAATGTCGGTGGCCACGAGGATGTCGCGCCCGCCCGACTTGATCTTGTTGAGCGCGGCCAGGCGCGCCGACTGGCTCAGCTTGCCGTTGAGCGGGATGGCCCCGAAGCCGAGCGCGCGCAGCAGGCTGGCCACGCGCTGCGTCTCAAAGACGGTGCGCGTAAACACGATGACCGAGCGCCCGCTGTACTCGTTGACGAGGTGCACGAGCGCCGTGTCCTTGCGCGCAAACGGCACGATCAGCACGTTTTGCTTGAGCGTCGACACCGTCTGCTGGGCGCTGTCGCCGCTGTCGCCGCCCGGCGCCTGCGCGCTGACGCGCATGGGGTCGCGCAGGCTGGCGCGCTGCAGGCTCTCGACCTTGCTCGACATGGTGGCCGAGAAGAGCATGGTGCGGCGCTCGCGCGGCAAGAACTTGAGGATCTTTTCGAGCGTCGGCCCAAAGTCCATGTCCAGCAGCCGGTCCGCCTCGTCGATGACGAGGCAGCGCAGGCCCTGCAGCGAGAAGCCCTTTGTCTCCTCCAGGTGCGCCAGCAGCCGGCCCGGCGTCGCCACAATGACGTGCGGCCGCTTGCCCAGCGCAATCGTCTGCGGCACCATGTCGATGCCGCCCACCACCACGGCCACGCGCAGCGCGATGCTCGAAAACGCCTCAAACGTCTGCCCAATCTGCACCGCCAGCTCGCGCGTCGGCGCCAGCACCAGCCCAAAGAACGGCCGCGGCTTCTCCAGCAGCGCCTGCAGGATCGGCAGCGCAAACGCGAGCGTCTTGCCGCTGCCCGTCTCGGCCGTGCCGACCACGTCGCGGCCCTGCAGCGCCACGGGGATCGCCTGCGCCTGGATGGGCGTGGGCTTGGTGAACTTGAGCGTCGCGCAGATCTCGCACAAAACGTCGACAAGGCCCTGAGATGTTAGCGGGAACGAACAAAACAAAAAGAATGAAACGAAACAAAAAAGACAAAGAAAACAAAACGAAACAAGCACCGCGCCGCATACCAGGTCCTTGAACGTCGCGGGCGTCTCCGCCGCGGCCGCCTCGGCGCCCCCGTCGTCGACGTCCTCCTCCGCCTTGAGCGCCTTGGTGATCTCGTCGTCGCTGTCGTCCTCGGCCGCCTCTCGTGGCCGTTTTGGTCTCGGCGTTGCTTCGGTCTTTGTCGAGCCGGTCTCTGTCTTTTTCGCCTTGGCCTTGTCCGTTTTCTGCTTCTTGTCCACTCTGTCTGCCCTGTCTGCCCTGTCTGCCCTGTCTGCCCTGTCTGCCCTGTCTGTCCTGTCTGTCCTGTCTGCCTTTGGCTTGTCTTTCTTTCCAGTCTCCGGCTTTGCTGCTTTTTTGGCCGCCTTGTCGAGCTTGGCCTTTTTGGCCCGCGGGCCGGCCGCGTGCGAGTCCATCGTCTCTCGCGTGTCTCTCTAAAAGGTCGTAGATGATGCAGCGTGTGTACAAGAGGTGTGTAAAAGAGCGCAAGATGGAGCGACAGTGCTGAGGAGATGGAGTTGAAAGAAAGGCGGTCGCACCTGCCCGCGTTCAACTTTTTCTTATCGATGCGCGTATCGGAAACGCTAACCGCACGCACACCTGCACCAAATATACAGTAGGATGCACAGTGTGCGTAGCGTACGATAACGCTTATCGGCGTTCCCACTTAATTTTTTCAGAAAAGTTCGGTCGCTGCTTCCCTCCGCACAGGCTGCCTGCATCCAGAAAAAACATCACCAACTTTGTCACCTCTCAGCACCTCTCAACTCACCTCTCAAAGCATCCTCGCGTCTGCCGTCAACGCCCATCATCTCCACACACAAAGCCCCCGAAACCACACCCGCCGCCCAGATGGCCGCCACGGCCAGCACCGCCCGCGCACCCAAGCTGCCGGTCGCCGTCGAGAAGCCCACGCCCTACACGTTTGACCTCGGGCTGCTGCTCGCCAACGACGCCAACCCGGCGACGGTGCCGTCGGCCGGCGCCGACAAGGACGCGAGAGAGGCGGCGCTGGCGGCGGTGGCGCGCGACGGCGCGCAGGCGCTGGTCAACCAGCTGCTGACGACGTGCCGGATCGAGCGCACGGCCAGCGAGGGCGTGCTGCTGAGCCTGCCGCCGGCGGCGACGGCGCTGCCGCGCGAGAAGCCGGTGCCAGAGCCCAAGGCGCCGACCAAGTGGGAGCAGTTTGCGGCGCGCAAGGGCATCAAGCCCAAGACGCGCGAGCAGCGGCGCAACCTGCAGTACAACAAGGAGACCAACACGTGGGAGCGCAAATGGGGCTACAAGGGCGCCAACAAGTCGGCCGCCGAGACGGACTGGCTGGTCGAGGTCAAGACGTCGCAGTACGAAAAGGATGCGGCGCTGGCGGCCAAGGGCGCGTCGTACCGCGGCGAGGGCCGGCGCGAGCGCAAGGAGCGGATCAAGCGCAACGAGCGCAAGATGCGGCAGAACCAGGCGCGGGCGGCCAAGTAGTGGTGTTTCTTTTTCCGTATCTCATTCTTTGTGTACTGCACCAGTTGTCTGTTCAGTCTTTTTTTTCTTTTCTTTTCTTTTCTTTGTATGGAGTATGGCGTTTGCGGCCAAGACACGTGATGACGAGGACGGAGACGTTGGAAAGAGCGTCTTTCTGTCTGCAGTGGATGTCTACCCGGTGTTTGGAAACGGCCGTCGTGTAGGTTATACGAATTTTTCTGTTGCAGCCCGACAAGTAAGCTTCTGTGACTATCGAGTTTGCGTATCCAACGGTCTACCGCCTTCCACGGCCGTAGTCGTCCTCGCTCTCTTCCTCACTCTCTTCCTCACTGCCCTCATCGCTGTCGTCGTCGTCGTCGTCGTCGTCGTCGTCGTCGTCGTCGTCGTCGTCGTCGTCGTCGTCGTCGTCGTCATCCTCCTCGTCCTCCTCCTCCTCCTCGTCCTCCTCCCCCCCCTCCCCCCCAACCACAAGCCCATAGTCGTCGTAATAGTCGGCCAGCTTCTTGACCTGCGTCTTGTAGCCCATGGCCTGGAACGCCTTGCTGACCGGGTCCTCGAGCAGCAGCGCACACGTGACCACGACGTTGCTCGTGCCCGGCTGGAACACGGGCAGGATGAGCTCGCGCATGACCTCCTGGATCTGCGCGCCGGTCACCTCCCGCGCGGCGCGCATGATGCGGTGGCTCCAGCCGGCGTCGAGCCCGCGCACGACGCCCAGGATGTAGTTTTGCTGCGCGGCCATGGCCATGGTGGCCTGCTCGTCGGCCAGGCCCATGACGATGCCGCTGACGGCGCCCTGCACGAGGTGCTTGTCGAGGGGCGCGCGGCCCGACGCCAGGGCCTCGACGGCGTCGCGCGCGGCCCGCAGCGCCTTGGACGCGTCGGGCGACCGGTACACGCGGAACTGCAGAAAGCCCGAGTCCGTCTCGCGGCCAAAGCTCGTGCCGTAGGCCAGCCCGTTGCCGCGCACCGCGTTCCACAGCGGGCCCTCGACGGCCTCGAGGTAGCCAATGGCCACGAGCACGGCCGGCAGCCGCGGGTCCTGGAACGACGCCAGGCCCACCGCCGTCGACACGCTGTACGACGTGTCGAGCGTCGTCATGGGCAGGACGACGGCGCCGACCGAGCCGGGGTGCCGGCCCTCCTCGTTGGCCCGCGTGTGCGGCGCCGGGATGGGCCGCGTGTCCCGCGACGTGTCGAGGCCGGCCGTCAGCACGTCCCAGGCCGACACGAGACTGCCGTCCGTGATCTCGGCGAGCCGCGCCACGTCGGCCGTGACGAGCACGCGCATGTTTTCAAACGCAAAGAGCGCGCGCCGCAGCTGCTCGAACCAGCCCACGACCGTGTCGGGCTCGGCGGCGAGCAGCTTCTGCAGGCGCCGCAGGTAGACGGCGCGCACCAGCGTGCGGCGCGCGGCCGGGAACGCGTCGCGCACCGTGTGGATGGCCGTGTCGACCTCGGCCGCCATGAGGCGGCCGTCGCGCTTGTTGTCGGGGATGTCGGCGAGCGACTTGGCCACGGCGGCCGCCAGGCGCACCGGGTCGAAGACGGCGTCGAACATGAGCGTGCGCAGCCAGCGGATGATGGCGGCGTACTTGGGCGGCTCGAGCTGGATGTGCAGCGCGATGCTCTCGGCGTCGCCGAGGCTGGCGCCCGACCGGAACGCGTAGCTGATGGTGTCCTGCTCGAGCGCCTTGACCACGTCCTCAAAGGCGACGCGCCGGCCGTCGCGCACCACGGGGCTGTTGAAAAAGTTGTCGCTAAAGAGCCACAGCAGCGGCTTGAGCGCCGTGGGCACGCCGGCCGTGCTGACGTGCACGACGATGCGCACAAAGTTGGACGGCACGTGCTCAAACTGCAGGAACAGCGGCTGCGCCGCCGGCGCCGCCGCGTCCACGATGCGCTGGGCCGCGCTGCCGGCCGCCACGCCGAGGCTCCGGGCGCGGCCGGCGCGCGCCGTCTGCGACTCGATAAAGTGGATCGAGTCCGTGCCGGGCACCGGCCAGCGGTCGAGCACGTGCTCGGGGATGGGCCGGTCGTTGGCGCGCTTGGCCGCGTCCAGCCGCGCCTGCAGCTGCCGCAGCCCGTCGGGGCCCAGCGCCCGCTTGCGCGCGGCGACGCGCTCCTTCTCGGCGGCCTTGAGCCGCTTGGCCAGCGCCCGCGACGGCCTGCCCAGGATGGACACGTGGTGGGCGTCGGTGATCCACGTCTTCAAAAAGGCGCGCCACTGGTCTTCCGTCCACGCGTCGAGCACGTCGTACTCGTGCAGGTCCCGCAGGTCGGCGAGCGTCGAGCCGTCGCGCCGGCCAAACAAAAAGTCGGTGATGATGTTGGACGAGTAGAAGCTCTCGGAGCTCTCGGCGTGGTACACGGCCTGGCGGCGCTCGCGGCTCACGCAGTCGCGCATGTACTGCATGTCGAGCGGGCCGGCGGCCACGTCGCGCAGCAGCGCCATCAGGCGCTGCTCGACAAAGGCGAGCTTGTCGGTGGCCACGCTCGTCGGCTGCAGCCAGATGACCGAGTTGGGGCGCGACTCCCACAGGTAGGTCACGGAGCTGGCCAGCGCCTCCTTCTCGACCAGCACGTTCTCCAGCACCGACGCCGACGAGCCGCACAGGTACGCCAGCACCACGTTGAGCGCCGACGTGGCCACCAGGTCGTTGCAGTCGGGACCAAAGTAGCCCACCAGGATCTCGCCCATGGACTCGTCGTCCTCGGGGAACTCGACCGTGTCGACCACCGTGCGCGCGAGCGGCGGCGGCTGCGCCGAGTCGAGCCACGGGCGCCGGAACGGCGGCGCCGCGTCGACCGGGGGGAACGCGTCGGCGATGCTCTCCTCAAACGCGTCGAGGATGCGCAGCAGGCCGGCCTGGTCGACCTCGCCCACGAGGATGACGGCCAGGTTGCGCGGCTGGTACATGGCCTTGTGGAACGCGCGGATGCGGTCGGCCGTCAGCACGCGCAGGGCGCCGACCATGCCGCCGGTCTCGTAGCGGAAGCCGACGTTCTCGGGGTACAGCAGGCGGCGCGCGCGCAGGTCCATGAGCTCGCCGCTGTTGGACTCGAGCGCCTGCATCTCCGAGTAGACGACGCCGGCGTCGCGGCCCTTGCCGTCGACGTGGTGCACCTCGGTGAGGCACGCGTCGTCGGTGATGGTGGGCAGCAGCACGTGCTCGAGGTAGACGGGCAGGATCTGCGCAAAGCCGTCCCAGCCGGCCGTCTCGAGCGTGTAGGCCGTGTGGTCGACGGCCGTCCAGGCGTTGGTGCCCGAGTAGGCGCGCGACGCCAGCTTGTCCAGCAGGCCCTTGTACGGGTAGCTGCGCGAGCCCATGAACACGAGGTGCTCGAGCGTGTGCGGCGCGCCCGAGTCGTCAAAGATCTCCGTGGCCAGCGTGAAGTAGCCGTTGATCTTGGGGCCCTTGCGGTCCGCCACCACGACCGTCATGCCGCTGCGCTCCGAGACATAGTGCGTCACCGTCGTCGGCGCGTAGCTCGTCTGGAAGCTCTGCACCTTGCGGAAGCGGCTGGCCATGGCCGGCGCGTGGCCAGAGGCGCGAGGAGAGGGGGGGGGTCTGGAGGCCAGGAGGTCAGCCGGGGTTTGAGAGAAGTAGGAGGTCAGGCTTTGCCGTCGTCGTCGCCACGCCCACGCTCTCCGCCAGTGCCATCTCCGTCCCGCTGCTTACCCGGTTCTCGCAGGGCCTTGCCAGCTGCGCGTGGTCCGAGGGACGCCGCGGCAGACGCGCCCGCGGGCAAAAGACAGATTCAGGGCTTCGGCAGTCTGGACATCTTGTCAGCACCAGCCCGGCCTTGCCTCTGCAGCTCTGTCTGCATCTCTGTCTGCCGGTACGACACAACGAGCAGCTCGCCTTGATGCCTGCCCGTTCTCTTCCCGCTGCTTCTCGTCGTCACGGCCGCCTGCACTGGCAGGCCATCTTGTCTGCACCGGCACTCGCCGTCTTCGCCGTGCCCTGCTGGCCGCCTCGCCAGCACAAGTGGCAGCTTTTTCCTCGTCTCCTCGTCTCCTCGTCTCCTCGTCTCGTCTCCTCCTCTCCTCGTCTCGTCTCATTGTCTCCTCTCCTCCTCTCCACTCGGTCTCACCTTTGCGCGCCGGGAGGGGCAATGCTGCGGCTCCGTCGCGGAAGCCTGCGTCGTCTTCGTCGTCTTCGTCGTCTTCGTCTTCGCCGTCGTCGCCTTCGTCGCCCGTCGGTTGTTCACTGGCGTCGCCGCTTTGTGTCCTGCAGGCAAAAGGAGGAAAAGGGGCCGGAAACACAGAAACGCCGAGCAAGGCAGGCAAAGGCGGTCGCGGCTTCCCGTTTTAAAAACCAGACCGCGGTTTCTGATGTGAGAATTCGCTAGCGCCGAGCGGTGCAGCGCAAGCGGAAGGTGCCCCGCCGCGGTGCCATCGCGCCTGCCCGAGCCACCCTGCAACGTATTACTGCGGATCCACGGTCACACTGCCGGCTTCTCTGCGATGCGGTCGTGTCTGTTGTATTGCTGGTGGCGCGTGACGAAGGGATATATACGTACAGGCTGCTGCCGATGTGAGGATCGTACAAAAGACAACAACAGAGGCGAAGACACAACAAAAGACATCAACTCCAAGCCATGAAGTGAGAAACAAAAGCAGTTCCCTCGCCATCCTTTGCGGCCCAAAAAGAAAAAAGAAGAAAAGAAGAAGGAAAAAAGGAAAACAAAAGACGGAAAAGACGGAAAAGGAAGAAGAAAAAAGAAAAAGAAAAAAAAGAAAGGAAAAACAGAGAAGAAAACAGAAAAAAAAGACGCACAAAACCCCGCCTACTCGTCCCACGCGGACGTCCCCGTCTTCATGAGCTCTGTCTGTTCTCGAAACCAGTCGCGGCCCTGGTCCATGGCGTCGGCCATCTCGCGCATCTCGCGAATCACCTTGTCGGCTTCGCTGAGGGCCGAGACGTCCCCGGCGCCGGAGCTCGCGTCCGCCGAAACGCGTGCCTTTTTGGCGTCGCGTGGGGACGCCGGCGCCGGAGTGGCGGCGGTGGCGGCGGCGGCGGCGGCTGTTGCTGCTGCTGCTGCTGTCGTCACGGCCGTGCGCGGCCGGGCATGGATGGTCTCGGCCGTGGCACCAATCGTGCCGTCGTGCCCGCCCGAAAACGGCCGCTTGCGCGACGGCGGCATGGCCGTCCGCCGCAGACGCTCTTCGGTGTAGCGCTGCGCGCGGGCCTCGCTGTCCTCGTCGCTCCCCTCCCCGGCGCCGTCCCGGACAATGCAAAAGTCGTCGTCGGCCGGGGCGTCGTGGCCGTCGTGGCCGCCTCTTTGGCCGTCCTCCGCGCCCTCCGTCCAGGCCGGCACCGGCGGCAGCCCGTAGTTGCCGACGCCGGGAAACCGCTTGCCGTCCTGCAGCATGGGCAGCGCCAGCGACTCGTGCAGATACTGCTTGTTGGGCATCTGCACCATGCCCATGGCCCGCAGCCGCCAGTAGCTCGACCGCACCTTGGGGCCGGCGCCGGCGCCGGCGCCAAAGCTGCCGACGCCGCTGCCGGCAACGCTCGCCGACAAGGACGACGGCGAGGGGCTTGCTGCGGCCGTCGCCGGGCGCGCGCGGGGGGCGCCGCTCGCCGACAGCCACCGGCTGGTTTTGTCGATGCGGCCCGCGGCGGTGCCCGTGGCGCTGCCGCCGACGCTGCCGCCGACGCTGCCGCTGACGCTGCTGCCGCCACCAAACCCAAAATTGGTCTTGCTGTAGCGCATAAAGTTGGTCATCTTCTTTGGCGGGTGGGCCGTCTCGCCCGGGCCCGAGGAGGAGGGCACGCGCGTGAAGAAGCTGTGGGCGCGGCTCTTGCCGGGGACGGACCGCCGGTAGTAGGCAATCTTGCTGCCGTCCCCCAAGTTGCTGCCCATGCTGGCCAGGCTGGCCAGGCTGGCCAGGCTGCCCACACTGCCCACGCTGCGGATGCTGTCGCCGCTCATGCTGGCCCCGTCCATCATGCTGCCTATGCTGGCCCGGTGGCGCTTGCTGCTGCCGCCGTTGCTCGACGCCCGGCCCGCAAGAAACTCCTTGGCCCGCGAGACCGTGTTGGAGAGGCCCTCTTTGATGGACCGGACCGGCAGCCTGGCGCTGCGCTGCTGCTGCGCCGGCTCCTCTGCTTCCTGGACGACGCGTGCCATCGTGCCGCGCTCGGCGTGCTCGGCGTGCTCGGCGTGCTCGTCTGGGCGCTGCTGCTCGACGACAGACAGGGACGCAGAGCGAGCACGCTGCTGCTGCTGCTGCTGCTGCTGCTGCTGCTGCTGCTGGTCGGCGTTGTCGCCGGCCTTGCGCTTGCGGGTCGAGGACGCGTCGTCAAACGCGCCGTAGTAGCCCAGATCGTGCAGGAACTGGACCTCGACCTCCTTGCTGCCCATGCGGCGCGCGGCGGCCTCGCGCGCGCGCTCTTCGGCGGCGGCCCGCTCTGCGGCCGCGCGCTGCTCGGCGCGCTTGGCCGCGCGGTAGGCCCGGAGCTCGTCGCGCGCCTGGCGGGCGCGGCGGTCGAGGGCGCGCTCGCGGGCGATGCGGCGCCACGCGTAAAAGTACTTGACGCGCAGGTTGTACGTCTTGAAGCGGATGGCCTCGGCCCACGACTTTTCGTCTTCCTCGCGCCGGAGGCGCTCCTGCTCGTCGTGCTGGAACTGCAGAAACGTCTCCTGCACCAGTTTCTCGACATAGGCCTCTTGGAACTCGGCCAGAATGCCGTTGTCGCCAAGCACGAACCACTTGGCAAAGTCGCCCATCAGGTCCCTGCGAGGCGGAGGCGGAGGCGGCGGAGGCGGAGACGGCGCAGAGGGCGCAGAGGGCGCAGAGGGCGCAGAGGGCGGCTTTGTCTTTGTGGGTGGGACGGCAGGCGCCTTTGCCGCCTGTCCCGGAGACGGCGCCGGCACGGCACTGTCCAAGACCGACTTGCCGGCCGCGACGAGCGGATTTGTGGACGGGGCGAGAGACGATGCCGTGGCTGTTGTCTTTGTTTCTGCTGCAGGGGGGGGAGCAGGTGTTGGGAAGAGGGCCGAGAAAGACGAGCCTGCCGGGCCAGACGACAGACGGGCCGGGGTGCTCGCAAAGGGCGATGCAGCCGGCGCCGCTGTCGTTGGAGCGGGAACGGGGTCAAAGACACTTGGCGCCTTGGGCGCTCCGATGCCAAAGGGGTTGTTTGCCGTGCTGGGCTTCGCCGGAGACGATGTCGGTGTCGTCGAGGCCGCCGGGCTGGGCGCGGTGGGCGCGGTGGACGACGCAAAAAGGCTTGCCGTCTTGCCCTGCTGGTTTTCTGTGGCGCGGGCCGGCTGGAACGGTCGAGGTGCCGTGTCCCTTTCGGGGCCCGAGGGCATGCTGGCGGACGGCGCAGACGGCGCCGGCGCTGCGCCAAAAAGAAGAGTGGGCGGCGCCGGGCTGGCCGGCTTCGTCGGTGCTGCTGCCAACATGCTTGTGGCGGTGGGCGTCGCGGACGGCGCCGGCACCTCGAGGCGGCTCTCTCTCTCGCTCGGGCCGGACGGCGAGAGCGACTGGCTGACAAACAGGTCGCTGGCCTGCGTCTGCACAGCCGGCGCCGGCGCGTAGCTTGCGTCCTCGTAGACGGTGGCGTGCAGCGCCTCGGGCAGCGTGCGGCCGGCGCGCTTGCGCTCGACGAGCGTCTGCGAAAACAGCTGCGGGATGGGCATGCTGCTGACCTGCACGGCCTTGTCGAGCACGAGGTGGGCGGTGGCGCGGTCGTCGGACGAGAAGGCGAGCCCGCAGGCCAGGACAAAGTCCCAGGCCTCGTCGGGGGTGTCGAAGCGCAGCATGGCGTTGAGGGCGGCGAGCGTCAGGTCCTTGGGGCTGTCGCGGGCGCGGGCGTAGGCGCGCGCCAGGTTGCGCAGGATGCCGCGGCGGACGTGCACAAAGTGCACCTCGGCCAGGCAGGCCATGGTGTACGAGACCTGCGGGCTCTCGACGATGCGGAAGAAGGAGGCAAACGCGCCGAGGGCCGTCGTGGTCGGCGCCGTGGGCTTGATGGGCCCGCGCCAGTCCCAGACGCTCTGCATGGCCTGGGCCAGCGTCATGGCCGTCTGCACGTCGTCGGACGCGTACCACAGCGCCATGCCCCATTCGGCGACCTTGTGCTGGAAGTTGGGGTCGTGCGCGTTGAGCAGGATGAAGCAGGCGCGGAACTCGCACTCGTTGCGGCAGGCAATCTGGCGCTCCTTGCAGTCGTCGTAGGCCTGCAGCAGCGACAGCAGCGCCTTGCTCAGCTGCTCGCGCTCCTGGCGCTGGTCAAAGCCCTCGGGCGCGAAGCCCTTTTGCGACAGCAGGTGCAGGCTCGTGGCGTGGAAGCGCGTAATGGTCTCGAGGCAGTCGATCTGCTGCCGCATCTCCTCCTCCGTCATGTGGGAGTGGAAGATAAAGTCGCGGCGGATGGCGCGCGTGCGGTCCCACAGAAAGTTGTGCACCGCCGGCAGGCGGCTGTCGTCGCCGAGCACGTTGTCGATGAGGTGGTCCAGCGTCCGCTTGAGCGCGGCCACGGTGCGCACGTCCATGGGCAGGGGCGCTTCCTGGCCGGCCGACGAGCGCGTGAGCGCCTTGACCATGAGCGGCGGGGACGGCCACATGGTGCCGTCGGGGCTCTCCGTCTTCTCGGCCATCATGACGTTGTGCTGGAAGATGCGCTCAATCTTTTCGTACTCGGGGCACATGTCTTCGCAGATGCCCTTGAAGTCGATGGCCTCGTCGAGCCGCTTGCGCACCTTGGGGTCGTCGATGAGGCCGGCCTTGACCAGCGACGCCCGCACCTTGTCGCGGTAGTTGCCGTACGCGATCCAAAAGGCCTCCATGGCGGAGGCATTGGCCGGGTTGCCGGGGTCGGCCGGCCATTGTGGCGGCTTGAGCCGGTCCTTTTGCAGCTGCTCCACAATCTTCTTGGCATAGTCGCTCTGGGGATCGGCCGGGCCGCTGGCTGGGGGCCTGACGGAGGAGGCGGCGGCGGCGGCGGCGGCGGCGGCAGGCTTCGGGCTGCTGAAGCCGTTGGTCGGGCCCGGTCTTCCAAACGCGGGGGGTGCCTGCTGCGAGGACACGGGATCGAGGTTGAAGTGGACCGACTTTTTGGCGGCCGGCTTGGCTGTCGTTGCGGGCGCGGCGGGTGTGGCCGAGAACGTCGAGGCAGGGGACGGCTTTGGTAGAGAGAGAAAGGGATTGGCGGGCGCAGAAGCAGCGGGGGCTGCAGCCGGCGCTGGCTGGCCGGAGAAAGCGTTGGCAGGCACAGCCTGCGCCGGCGTGCCTCCAAACGGTGACGGACGCGCGGTGCCGGAAGGCGGTTGCCGTGCAGAGAACGGGTTCGCCGGCGCGCCGCTGGACGCCGGCGGTGCGGTTTGGAACAAGGCGGAAAAGGACGCGTGGTGCGGCTGTGCGGGCGCTGCCGGCGCATCTGTCTTTGTGGATGGCTTGCCAAAGGCCCCGAAAGCAGGGGCCGCTGCGGCCGAGGGCTGCTGTGGCTGGGCAGCGGCAAAGGGCGACGGGCTCGCCGGCTTGAGGGCAGCCTGAAAAGGATTCACCGGCGCCGCGGCGGCAGCAGTTGCTGCCGGTGCGGCTTTGGCCTGGAAGGGGTTGAAGGGTGCTCCGCCAAAGGGATTGGCTGCCGTGGCGCCTCCGTTTGCGGCTGGCGCTGGGGGGAATTCTAGACAATCGGAAAGAGTAAGCAGGTGCATTTTCATGGTTAGTTCTGTGAATCGCCAGTCGTGCGGAGCCGGAATCAGGTCCGGGGTGTCGTAGAGAGGGTCCGGGAGTTCGCGGACGTTGCGGGCCTTGTGCTTCTGTCTGCTCTGCTCTGTTCTCGTCTTCCAACTGTGCCATGTCTGCGGGATGGGGGTGGGAGGCGCTGTCAGAGGCGCTGCCGGGGCCGTTGTAAGGATAGGAGGTGCAGCCGGCTTCTCTAGCTTCTCCGGCTTCTCCGTGGTCTCCTTCGTCTTCTCCCGCTTCTCTGGCTTCTTGGCCTGGACAGGGACCATGGCAAAAGGGATGACTCGGTTGCACGTCTTGGGCGCCGGGGCCGGGCGCGGGTTCTTTGTGGGTTCGCGTGGCTCTGCAGCCTCAGCTGGCTTCGGCCCTCCGGGACGCTGCTGCCCGCAATGGCCAGCGGGACGCGTTCGCTCGGCCGCGGCTGGCTCTGGCTTGGCCGGCGTTGACGCAACAGGCTTCTCGGCCGCCGCAGCCCTGGCCAGGCACTTTTCTCCCAGAGGCCCAGACGTGGGATGGACATTCTCGAAGCCGGCGTCCCGCTCCTTTTCGGCCTTGGAGACGGTCTTTGTGACCACGGCAGGGCCAGGCTCAAACGGCTCCGGGGCCCGCCTGGACGTCGTTCTGGCATTGCCACCCTGCACCACACGGACGACTTGGAGCGCGTCGGGGTCGTGCCCGTCCGGCGCGCGGGACGTTGTCCGCTGGGAAGAGGGCACAACGGCCTTGGGCTTTCTTCCGGCAGCCCGCCCTTTGGCGTCCTCCTTTTCTTCGTCCTCCTTTTCTTTGCCGGGCCCCCCGGCCGTGGGCTCCGGGGCTGTTTTGCGTGTGCGCCGGACCAGCGGGACGGGCGACCTGAGCGTTCTCGCGGCGATGCGGTCCCTGGCCTCGCGCTTCTCCTTCTCGTGCGTCATGATTGTGTACACGCAGGCGGGCGTGAGGGAAAAGGTGAAGTGGCCAGACGGCGCAGGGGCGGAAGGCAGCGAGGTCAGGATGGCACCGGCGTGTTTGGCGGGAGCCTCGCACGCCAGGGCCTTGCTGCTCTTCTGGCCGGGACCGTCGGACCCGGCGTCCTTCTTGATGCGGTCCGTGATTGGCACTTTGGCCGCTTTGTGCTTGGGCGTCTTGGGCGTCTCGGGCGTCTCGGGCGTGGCGGGCAGCAGGGCCACGGGCGCAACACACACATCGGCCGGCGACGTCGCATCGCTCTACGATGCGGTCCTGTCGGCCGGCGGCGTGGCAGGAGGTGTGGGAGGGGCCGGGGCCGGCACGGGCGCAGGCATGGCCGCAGCCTGGTCCGGGCTTGGGGGCAAGGCAGCCTGGAGCCCGGCTGGGGTGAGAGCCGCTGCAGCACGCACAACAGCATGGCCGGCGAGGCTGCCCACGGGGCCCCGGCCTGTCTTGCTGCCAGCCGGCGTGGCGGGGGCGTCTTCCGCCTCGGTGCCGGGCTTGCTCGTCTCGGCGTCCATGGCCGCGGGCGGAGCACCGGGCGGCAGAGGACGCCGGCCCGGGCGCTTGGGCGCAATGAAGCACGAGACAGGGGCCTTTCTGCGCCGGGGGGGCATCTTGTTCGGCGTCTTGTCGTTGGCCGTGGCCGCGGCAACGGCCTTGACGCTTTCCTTGTCCCGCCTGACGCGCAGAAACGGATTGCCCGTGCCGGCGTCCGTGGGCTTTGCGCCAGTGCTCGGTCCCGAGAGGGACATGGCAGCCATGGTCAGCGCGAGCGCGTTCACGGGCGCCGCGAGCGACGTGAGGGCAACCAGCGCCTTGGGACGCGCGCGGGCCATGGCCAGGTAGCTGCGGGCTTCTGCGTCGACGCCGGGCGCCTCGTCGGGGGGCCGGGCAAAGACGTTGGCCGGCAGCGAGCCGGCCAGACGGTCCATGGCGACGTCGACGTCCGGCGCGGCGGCCTTGCCGTGGGCCTGCCCAGGTCTCGCCATGGCGGCCGTCTCGGGGACGCTGCAAGGATCGAGAACGGAGCAAAGAGCAGATGCCGAGAATAGAGAAGCTCGAGGAGGTTGAGATTGGAGAGTTGAGCAGAGGCAAAAGGAGGCGTTTCCGTAAACGTGGATGAAGAGAGGAGAGCTCAATGGCCGGAAAAGAAGTTTGTGCATCAGAACAAAAGTCTGGCAGAGAAAGACATGGTGGGCGGGAAAAAAAAAGAAAGGAAGAAAGAGAAAAGATTGGAAAACGTCAGAGCAGAAAAGCAGAAGCAGGTCGGAAGCAGGTCGGCAGGCGGTTTTCGAGGACGAGCCGAGCGTGGAGAAAGTGAGAGCAGGGTGAGGGGCGAGGTACCTCGCCCGGCAGCTCAATAAGAACAATGCGATTCACAGACGTCAATACACAATGCAGGGGCGAGGAGGGCTTACCTCGCGGGGCCTGCCCGAACGCGGGCGCGGCGGCGGCCGGGCTTCCAAACGCTCCTGCCAGGCCGCCCGATGCAGGCGCAGACGGCGGCGCCTGTGGCGCGCCGCCCGCAAAGGGGAACGCCGTCGTCATCGTCGTCGTCGCTCGAGGACGCGCTCGACGCCCATCAGGAGCAGCTCGGCCTGCGGAGAGCCGCCGCAGCGCGAGGGCCAGGGGCGCGATTCAGATGGCCGCGGACACGGTCGGAGGGGGGGGGCGCTGTTGCAGGGCGCAGGCGGTGCCGTCGTGGCGGGTTGCGCGCGGCCGAGGGTCGTGATGTTTTGCTGCGTCGCGCCAGGTGAGGTCCGTTTGCGATGCTTTGAGCGCCTGCGCTAGTGGTCTGTAGGCGCGGCTGGTTCTGCCGGTGCTCACCGCCTAGGACAAAGTGGGTCAAAGACAAGAGGCCAGGTCGAGAACAATGGAAGCGCCTTCCTCACTTTCCACGAAGAGCAGGAGCGACCACGCAACCACCTCCACCTTACCACCTCCCGGGCGGTCACGTGCAAAACGTACGCATCGAGCGTTCTCACCGATATCAGATTCCAAGATGCACCCAATCCCAGTCCGAGTGTTGTCTTTCATTCCAGTCATTCGTAACGAATCGCATCCTTGGCCGTCGTCCAGTCCGAGCACAAAACACAAAACACAAAACACAAACGCCATGAATGATCCCAGAATACCTGCCCCCTCTTCCCCTACTTGCGCCGGGTCAGACGCGCCGGGCCGAGGCCCTTGCGGATCTCGTCCAGCTGCTCCAGGCCCGTCTGCGGGCGCCCCTTTTTGACCGACCGCTTGCCCTGCATCGAGTAGCCGCCCAGGAACTCGTCCATGATGCCGTCAAAGTCCTTGCGCAGCGGGCCCTGCACGCTCGAGGTGGTGGAGAACACCGACACGGACTTGGCGTCGTCGCCGTAGCCCGACAGGCCCTCGTCGTCGTCGTTGTTGTAGAGCTCGTCGATCCGGTCGAAGCGCGCGTCGAGCAGCGTCATCTGCTCCGTGCGCACGAGCGACGACGACGTCATGGAGAAGCCCGACTGCTGCGTCAGCGCGCCCTTGCGCTTCTTCTTGCGGCCGCCCATGGTGGTGGTGGTCCAGACGGACGACTGGACGTCCGACGCGGCCGGCACGCGCCGCCCGCCCGCCGCGGCGGCCTTTTGGTCCTTTTTGAACTTGTTAAAGTCGTCCATCCAGTCGTTGGAGGGGGGGGCGGCGCCCTCGGCTGGCGGCGGCGGCAGCTGCGAGGATGCGCCGGACAGATCGACCAGCTCGGGGACCGCGTCCCGCGCCTCGTCATCTGTGTCTCCGTCTTGATGCGGCTTGGCCGGCTTCTCTGTCGCGTCCGACTCCCAGCCGTCGTCGTCGTCGCCGCCGTCGTCGCCGAACCCGTACTGCTCCTCAAACTGGTACGCGTCGAGCTCCTCGCCGTCGCCGGCCAGCTCCTGGAACAGGTCGTCGTTGGTCTCGTCGTCGTCGACGTACGCCTCGTCCTCGAGCGCCTCGAGCACCTCGCGCAGCCGCGGGTCCATGTCCGGCTGGAACCCGGCAATGGCGTCGGGCACGTCCTGCTGGTTCTGGTACGTGACGCGCTGCAGCGCCTTGGCCGGCAGAATGTCCGCGTCCAGCAGCGCCTCGGACCGGTGCTGCAGGTCCATCTGCTGCAGCGCGTCGGCCAGCGACGTCTTTTGCCGGCTCTTGCTGGCCGCGTTCAGCGACGCCGTCGACTCGACAAACACGGCCTCGCCGCCGCCCTGCCCAATCTCGCGCAGGTGCTGCATGTAGTCGTACGCCGAGTCGTCAAAGAACACGCCAAAGTTGGCCGCCTCGCCCTCGTTGGCGCGCATGCCGTCGACCTCCTCGGCGCCCAGCTGCGACGCCAGCTCGTCCAGCCGCCGCGAGCGCACGCTGGTGCCCGCGCTGCTGCTGCCGCCCGCGTTGGGCGCCTGCGTGGGGTTGAGCACCATGGCCGGCGCCGACTCGTCGTGGATGCGCGGGTCATTCTGCGGCCGGTGGACGAGCGTAAAGTGCGCCGCCGTCTTTTTGTCACTGCGAGGTGTCAGTGAACAGCCGAGTCTCTTTCTGTGCTGCCATGGACAGGCGCGCATGTCGTCATCTCGACATTCGGTCGGAAGAGGATTGGGCATGGACGTACATCCACTTGCGGCGAGGCATGGCTGCGGTCGAGTGTGGTTGAGTTGTCGGTCGGGTCGCGGCTTGTCGACGGTGGCGGTGAAGAACTCTCCGATATCGAGAGAGCCGTGCGAAAAGGCGTTGGGCGTCTAAAAAAAATAGAAAGAAAAGAAAAGAAAAAGAGAAAAAAAAAAAGAAAAGAAAAAGAAAAAAAAAAAAAAAAGAAACAAAAAAAGTTGCTGCACCTTCCGCAGCAGACCCACTCAAATTCGTTATCTTATCGTCACTATTCGAGGCGGGGTGACGCCCAAAAAAATCAGCACAAGGCTGGTTCGCCCCCGCTATTATTCAGCTTTATTACGGCAGGAGCGATGGTGAAGATTTCCAGGCATCGTCGAAAGCGAGAATCAACTGACGACACAGGTTTTTTTTTTCTGTTATATTACCTGCACACTCGCCTCTGCACTGTTGTCTCCTGGCTGCTACGTACCCGACGAAAACAGTTAGCTGACCCATCCGGCCAGCAACGGACACGTTTACATCGATACAGTCCCTTCACTTCACCTCGCCTCGTACATCGACACGGACGCCGATACACACGATGGGCAGACCCAAGTCAAAGAACACGGTCGGCCTCGGCAACGCGCTGATGAACGACCGGTTCGGCAACGGCAAAGGAAAAGACCAGTACAAGGCGGGCATCACGCGCCGGAACCATGCGACGGGCGAGGACGTACGTGCCGTTCCCGGGCGAGGAGGACGGCGAGGTAGAGGCTTCTGACACGCTGACACGCTGACACACCACAGTACATTACCAACGAGCGCGCGGACGCGGCGTGGGTCAAGATGCGGTCCATCACGCAGCAGGGCGCGCTCGAGGAGTTTCTGTCGACGGCCGAGTACGCGGGCACCAACTTCCGGGCGGCCAAGATGAGCAACACGCAGATCATTCACACGAACCAAAAGAACCCGTACCTGCTGACCGAGGTCGAGGAGACGCAGCGCCTGCAGCTGTACAGCCAGAACCGCGAGCGGCTGACGGTGCCGCGGCGGCCAAAGTGGGACACGAGCATGACGGCGGCGGAGCTGGACAAGCTGGAGCGCGAGAGCTTTCTGGTGTGGCGGCGCAGCCTGGCGGAGCTGCAGGAGAACAACGACCTGCTGATGACGCCGTTTGAGCGCAACCTGGAGGTGTGGCGCCAGCTGTGGCGCGTCATTGAGCGGTCCGACCTGGTCGTGCAGATTGTCGACGCGCGCAACCCGCTCGTCTTCCGGTCCGAGGACCTCGAGGACTACGTGCGCGAGGTGGACGCGGCCAAGCGCAACCTGCTGCTGATCAACAAGGCCGACATGATGACGGACCGCCAGCGGCGGGCGTGGGCGGCGCACCTCAAGGACAAAAAAATTGCCTACAAGTTTTTCTCGGCGCACCTCGCCAAGGAGCAAAACGAGCGCCGCAAGGCCGAGGAGGAGGCCGCGGAGGCGCGGCGGCTGGGAGGGGGGGGCGGGGAGGAGGCAGAGGAAGAGCAGGGGGGGGAGGAAGAGGCAGAGAAAGAGGCAGAGGCAGCGAAGGAGGCCGAGCCCGACGACCTCGACACGCACATTCTGTCGGTGGGCGAGCTCGAGGACCTGTTTCTGCAGTACGCGCCCAAGACGGACGACCCGCAGCGCAAGCTCAAGGTCGGCCTCGTCGGCTACCCCAACGTCGGCAAGTCGTCGACGATCAACGCGCTCATCGGCGCCAAGAAAGTGTCGGTGTCGTCGACGCCCGGCAAGACCAAGCACTTTCAGACCATTGAGCTGAGCCCGCGCGTGACGCTCTGCGACTGCCCCGGCCTCGTGTTCCCCAACTTTGCCACCACCAAGGCGGACCTCGTGTGCAACGGCATCCTGCCCATCGACGAGCAGCGCGAGTACACGGGCCCCGCGTCGCTGGTCACGGCGCGCATCCCCAAGGCCTTTTTGGAGGCCGTGTACGGCATCCACATCCGCACGACGAGCGCCGCCGAGGGCGGCAGCGGCAGGCCCACGGCCGAGGACCTGCTGTCGGCGTACGCGCGCGCGCGCGGCTTCACCAAGCAGGGCCAGGGCCAGCCCGACGAGTCGCGCGCCGCGCGCTACATCCTCAAGGACTACATCAACGGCAAGCTGCTGTTTGTGGCGCCGCCGCCGGGCGCCGGCCTGGACGCCGCCGACTTTAACCGCGAGCTGTACGACGACGACCACCTGCCCGAGAAGCGCCGCATCGCCATGGCGAACGCGGCCGCCGCCGACGCGGCCAGCCTCAAGGCGCCGCTGGACCGGGGCGCCGCCGCGCCGCGCGTCAAGCGGCCGTCCAAGAAGGCGGCCAAGGCGGCCGGGCCCAATGCGTGGGAGTTTGAGACGACGGAGGGGGAGGACAGTGACGATGACGACGAGGAGGAGGAGGTAGACGACGACGACGACAGCGACGACAGCGACGCCGACGCCGGCTCGCCGATGGAGGTGGAGACGACGCTGCCGATCCGCGAGCGCAGCGCCAAGGAAAAGACCTTTGACAAGGCCTTTTTCCGCGAGAGCACGCAGGGCAGCCGCGGCGTCGTGTCGCGGCCGTTTAGCTACAAGTACACGGAGCAGGGCCGGGCGGCGGCCGCGGCGGGGGCGGCAGCGGCGGCCGAGGGGGACGGCGGCTCGGGCGCGTACGTGACGCCGACGGGCAAGACGCTGTCGGGGCGCAAGGCGCGGACGCTGGACCTGCTGAACCGGGGCCTGGACGCGGAGGATGCGCGGGCCGAGGCCAAGAGCGCGGCCGGCGGCAAGAAGCACTTCAAGGGCGGCAAGCGGGGCAAGGGCAAGAAGAAGATGCCGAGCAATGCGATTGATGCATGGGAGTAGGTGGGTTCTGTCGGCGCTCTAGTTGGGCCTTGCAGTCATGAGTCTGTTTACAACGGGTTTGTATTGGTCATGGTCATGGGTAAGATGAGGGTAAACAAGGATAAAAGATTAAAACAACGAAGAAAAGAAAAGAAAAGAAAAGAAAATAAGAAAGAAAAAGAAAGAAAAGAATAAAAACACGCCGATGTAAACCCCCTGCATTCTGCAGACTGCCGGCGCGTGTACAACGACACGACGTTGGAGCGTCTGTCGTGATGGCCTTGCCGCTTTCAGCCAGGATTAGACGCCCGGGTCGGGTGCCCGGCCACCCCCCGAAGCGCCCTCCCGCCAGCCTCTCTGTTGTTTCTGGCCTCTTGTTTCCTTGTTTCCTCTTGTCCTCTCTCGCCTCCCGCCGGCCTATCTCGCTTCGATGCGCCTCGCGAGCAAATCAGACGGCCTCCCTGCCTCGTTGGCCTGCCTTGTTTGCCGCCGTGTCTCCGCTGCAGTGCCTGTGGGCGAGGCGACCAAGAAAACAGACGACAGGCAGACAAGGACAGCCATCAACAGTCGTATGGATTCATTACGGGCCGCTGGTGGCTCTGCCGCCCACGTCACACCATCTCGTGCGGCTTGGCGCCATTGCCGCGGTGGATGCAGAGATCTGGGAGGACCATTGCTCTGCGCATGCTGTGGTGGTTATGCTTTAGACAGCGTACGAGTACGTGTGCTGTCTGCCGTGTGCTGTCTGCTCTTGTCCGTCCCTTGCCAATGCAGCGTGGTTGATTCTGATGCCGCTTCCGGAGGCGAAGCGGCAACGTGCGCACACTGTACGGCGACTGTGCTGAGGCCGGTGCGCACATATGGGATGATAGCATGGCCTCACGGTGACGTGATGAACGTACAGAGTACGACGTACGTGCACTCCTTACATATGTATATATGTACGAGCGTCGTCCTTTCGAAGAGGTGGCGGATGCGTGTGGCGGAAAAAGGAAAAAGGAAAAAAAGGGAAAAAAGGAAAAAAAAGAAAAAAAAGAGAAAAAAAGAAAAAAAAAAGAAAAAAAAGAAAAAAAAGAAAAAGAAAACCGTGCAGCATGCAGGCGGATGGAGTCGGAAAGTGGGGGTGGCATGAAACAAGTGAGGGGACAGGGAACGATCGCGGTGCCGTCAGAACGAAGCATGCACTCGTGCCCGACCTCAAGACACCCGGTGCTCGTAGACAGATGCCGCATGAGAGGCGGCCTGGTCGGCCGGGACGTGGCTGCCAGCGCCCGATGCTCGGTCGCGCCTGCCACCAAAAAAGACGGGTGGACAGGCGCCTTCCGCGCGGTGGCTCGCGCCTGCCACCAGCGCCAGCGCCAGCGCCAGAAAGACTGACAGCGGCTGTTGAATTTGAGTATAGACGTATGTATATGTATGAGTTACTCGTACGGTACTCGTGCTCATACTCACGCGAGTGTACGAGCGCTCGTAATAACATGTACGACGTACTCGTACAGGTCGTCTACTCAGACGGACGACGTGAAACGACCCTCTGCGTTTTCGTCTTCCCGCCACCGCGGGCCGCCCAGCGCGTGCGGCGGCGACGCAGCGGCCTACCGTGTCGCACTGTCCGCGGGCGCTCTCGCACTGTTTTCCAGCGGCCTGATAGCGTGCTCGACCGCTCCTCGCCCCCTGTGGCCCCTGTCGGTCCCGCCCACGGCGGCCCTGTTGCCCCCGAACGCCCCCCCAGCCCTGCCTCCTGCCCTGCCTGCCCTGCCTTTTGCCCTCTGCAGCCCCTTCTGTTTTCCAGCATCGCCAGTCTCTCTTCTCCTCCTCATCGATCCCCAACCTCGCCGTCGACTCTGGTCCGCCACATCCCCCGGAGCGTGCCTGTTGGAGCGAGCCCGATCTGCCACGGCCCTGCGACGACGACGACGACGCGGCTCTTGTCGACGCACGCTCTCCTTCCCGGCGCCGCAGCCATCGCGTGCCCAATCGAACCGAATCGAATCGAACGAAATCCTGAATTTTCCCTCTTCTTTTCCCGTCCCGCGTCCTGTCCGGCGCCCGGCATCCTCAGCACGGACTGCGCGACCTGCCGTTGCCGCTGTTCTGATCGGCCCCGTCCGGTCCATCGGTCTGGCTCGACGCCCTCGTCTCGCCTCGTCTCGCCTCGTCTCACCACTGTCATCCGGTCGGCATCACCACCATCACCTCAACGATAAGCGTGCCCTCTCTCGCTCTCCTCTCTCGCTCTCCTCTCCCTCCCTCTCCTCTCTCTCCCGCTCGCCCTCTGACTGCTGCGCGCTGCCGGACGATGCAAGCCCGGCCCGCGACGCCTGACCTGCACGCGTAGACGGACTTGAAACTGCCTCGGCGATTCCGCTCTGTCTGACGAGACGGCGTCATTTCGAACGACGGCGTGGAGGCATTGAGCAGAGGCATTTGAGCGGTTCACAAGCATTCAGTCTTTTTTTTCTTTTTTTTCCCTTTTTTCTTTTTCTTCCTTTCCCCCTTTTCCTTTTTTTCTCTTTTTTTCCTTTTTCTCTTTTCTCTTTTTCTCATTTTTCTCATTTTTCCTTTTTCTCCTCTCTCTCTTTTCTCGTCCATTTTGTGCCTCGTGGGCATCCAGCATTCCAACCTGAGACCTTTCAGCCGTCCCCTGCCGAAAACATCGAGCGACAACGACAAAAACGCTCTTTCCTCCTCCTTTTACAGCTTCACCACCACATCACCACATCACACAACGCCGGCCAACCACCGCCATGCGCGAGGTCAACTTTAGCATCCCCAACGTCAACAAGGCGTCGGTGGGCATCACCACGGCCCTCTACGACCGCCGCGCCCTCGACTGCACGTCCACGCTGCCGCTCATCAACTCGCTCAACCACCTCGCCTACCTGACCACCTCGTCGGCGCGCATCCGCGACATCCTCACCGTCGATGGCGGCATCGAGCGCCTCGTCTGCATCCTCAAGCAGGGCCGCAGCAAGGACATGATGGACATGTGGAAGTGGAACCTGGCCTTCCAGTGCGTCGTCAACATCGGCGTGCGCGGCACCGAGGCCGTGCGCACGCGCGTCGTCGAGGCCGACATGGTGCCCGTCATCGCCACCATCCTCGACAACTACATCAAGGTCATTGAGAAGTGCCGCGAGAAGGCCGAGGAGGCCAAGCAGCGCCACGCCCAGGAGCACCAGGGCCGCCACCGCGCCGGCGACCTGCGCGTCGCCAACAAGGCCTCGTTTGCCTACCGCACCCTCGGCGCCGGCGCCGGCGCCGGCGCGCCCGCCCGCTTCGACCCCGAGCAGCACCGCCCCTTCCGCCGCCAGGCGCCGCCGCCCTCCATCGACGTGTCCGCCACCTTTTCGGGGCCCGCGCCGGCCGCCGACGCCAGCGCCGCCGCCGACAACGACGCCACGCCCACCATGTCCCAGTTTCACATCTCCTCGCCCTCGGCGTCGGGGTCTGTGCCGGCCCGCCCTCACCACCACCACCACCACCACCACCCTGCCAGCGGCGCGGCCGGTCCCTCTTCCTCGGCCACCTCGGCCACCCCCTCCTCGGCCACCCCCTCTCGGCACTCGCCGTCTGGCTCGGCCCTCCAACCCCTCAGCGCCGTCACGCCCTCGGCCGACGAGGCCAGCCTGCTGCGCGCCCTCGACCCGTACCCGCCGTACCTGGGCCGCGCCGTGCTGGGCAGCTCCCAGCCGGCGTCGCCCACGACGCCCCTCGCGCCGCCGCAGCTGCGCTCGCCCACCGTCCGCCCGACGTCCCTGCTGGCCCCCACGGGCCGCCCGCGCAGACGGCCCTCCATCCGCCACCAGAACTCGACGTCCGGCCCCGCCGCCGACGTCGACGACCTCCACGCCGAGAGCGTGCAGTCCGACGACACGCCCGACGCCGACATGTCCGGCACGGCCGCCGACCTCCCGGCCATCCCCCCGCCCGCCGTCGACATCCAGGACATCAACATGGAGGAGTCGGACAGCATGCTGGGCGGCGAGGCGCTCGAGCTGACCACGCCCACCGTCTCCGAGACCCAGGACACCGGCGCCTTTAACATTACGCATCGCGGGCCTCTCGACGGCAGCATCGCGCCGGGCGCCGCTGCCGCTGCTGCCGCTGCTGCCGCCGCCGCCGCGGCCGCCGTCACGCCCGTCCCCGCCATGGCCATGACCATGACCATGGGCCTGTCGCCCAACCGCCCCGCCATGGTCGCCGCCACGCAGCAGCCCGTGATGCCGACCACGAGCGTGCCCCGCTACCTCCTCGACCGCCAGATGGTGCCCCACCCGCAGGTCATCGCCGCCATGCCGCGCGAAGAGGACGTGCTCATGTCGCTGCAGCTGCTGGCCTACGTCTCAAAGTACTGCAACCTGCGGACCTACTTCCAAAAGAGCCACCTCGTGCCCCGCCTCAAGATTGGCAAGGAGCTGCAGCTGCTGGACGGCGACGACCTGAGCGGCGGCATGGATGGTGGTGGTAGCAGCAACCACGATCGCCACCCCCACCACCACCACCACCACCACCACCACCACCGCGCGTCGAGCGTGGTCAAGATGGACGAGGACGGCGACGTGGACAATGACAGCAACGTGAGCGGCAGCATCAGCGGCCTCAGCTGCGGCAGCTCGAGCGGCAGCACGCACGGCAGCGCCTGCTGCGACGAGACGGACGAGGAGGAGGAGGAGTACCTGCTGCCCAACGACCTCAACATCTTCCCGCTGGTGGAAAAGTTCACGGTGCGCTACCACAGCACCGACATGCAGTACTGGGCCGGCGTCGTCATGCGCAACCTGTGCCGCAAGGACGAGTCGCGCGGCGGCATCCGCCAGTGCGCCTACTATCAGTGCGGCAAGTGGGAGGAGTTTACGCGGCAGTTTGCTAAGTGCCGCCGGTGCCGGCGGACAAAGTACTGCAGCAAGGAGTGCCAAAAGAGCGCCTGGGCTTTCCACCGCCACTGGTGTGTTGCTGCCGCGCAGTAGCCGACCGGCTCTGTCGCTTGTCGCTCTCGTCTCTTTTTGTCTTTTCGTCTCTTTTTTGCATACCTCGGACCGGCGGCGCAACGAATCGAATCGAATTACAGCATAATGCATTAATGAAGGAGCGCGGGCCGGTGTTTTCTCGTTTCTTTTCTTTTTTTCGTCTCCCCCTCTCTCCACGCCTCCGTCCCCGAAGACACCGTCCGAACCGCAAAGGTGCCTCTTCCAACGACAAAAACAAACAACAAACAGCCTGCACAAAACGACAACACCATACTCGGCTCCCCAACGATCGATACCTCTTCCTATACGTCATGCCGTTTGCAAAGTCATGAAATGACATGGCAGGCGATCTTATCAGCAGTTTTTTTTTTTCTTCTTTTCTTCTCCTTTCCCTATCTCTGTTCACTCCCTCCCACGGTCTGTCTTCTCACGGTCTGTCTTCGTTTCTGTTGGGCCTCTCGACCGCCTGTTTGTGTCTCACTGCATCCATGTGCTACCGTGTGTCATCTGAAACCATTTTATTTTTTGAATGCTCGTCCATTTTTCCTTCTCTCCGCTCTCCTTGGAAAGAAGAGAAACAGCATCACAAGCGGCCATGTCTTTTTTTCTTTTTCTTTTCCCCCCCCTTTTTCTTGTCCTTTTGTCGGTTTCTCTCTTACGACTGTCTTTTGTGTCTGAACCCTGTTTGTCATTTTTATATCCAGACTCGTATTTTCATAGTTATCCCAAGGAACAATCCACGCAAAATTACAACACCGAGCGTACGCAGCCGGGTCTTTGTGTCCTGTAGCGCTTTTGCGCAAAGACTGGATTGGCACGTGGACGAAACAAGATGTTGATTCGTAGAAAAACAGGCCCATGCACCTTTTTGAACAGAGAAACCACAAGAGACAAACAAGGGACAAACACTTGCGCCGCCGTCTACCGCCGGCCGGCCGCGGCTTTCCGCCGTGCCTTGCCCGGCCGGTTGGCCGTCCGCGCCTGTCCCGGCCGTCCCCGCGCCGGCCTGCCGCCGCCGCCGCCGCCGCCCGACTTCATCTTCCGCGCATTGAACCCGCTCAGGTCGCCAGACGAGATGGCGTCGCCCGACTTGCTGTGGCGCTTCTTGCCGCCGAAGCCGTACTTTTCATTCTTCTTTTGGCGCTTGGCGTTGGGCGCGCCGGGCGCGCCGCCGGCCTTGCCGCCCTTTTTCGCGCCCGCGCCGCCGGCCAGCTCCTTGTCAATGGCCACGTCAAAGAGATCTGCCTCGTGGGTGCTCGTCGTGCCGAATTCGGAGCGTTCTATAGGTCAGTACGGGAGGAAGAGGGGGGAAGAGAGGAGGAAAAGAGAGGAGGAAAGAGGGCGTACTTCTCTTCAAGCTCTTAATCTTCTCGAGCGTGTCCTTCTTCTCTTTTTGGCGCTCCTGCATCTTTTCAATCTGCACCTTTTTGCCAAACTTTTTCAGGTCGCGCTGCCGGCGGGCCTCGGCCGACGCCTTTTGCGCCGTGGCCGCCTCGACCAGCTTGGCCTTGACCTTGGCCATGTGCCCGTCGTCCTTGAGCATCTCGGCAAAGTAGTCGGCCGGCCGCGTAAACGGCACGCCCTCCTTGCGCAGCCGCTGCCGCGCCTCCACCGCCGCCGCCAGGCTCTGCGCGTACAGCGCCTGCTCGCGCACCTTGTCGTCGGACACGTCCAGGGGCGTGCCGTCGGCGTGGCTCGTCGTCGGCACCGCGCCCGTCACGCTCTGGTGCAGCGCAAACGGCACCGTCTTGTCCGTCGGCGCAAACATGCGGATGCGCACCAGCGCCGCCGTCAGCGCCGCCGTGTTGTTGATCGTCTGCCGCTGCCGCACAGCAAGCCCGGCGCGCTCTTCCTCGTCCACGTCGGACCAGGCGCGCTCGTCGTCGTCGTCGTCGTCCTCCTCCTCCTCCTCGTCCTTCTCCTCTTCTTTCTCCTCCTTCTTCTTCTTCTCCACCTTTGGTCGTGCAATCTTCTCCTCCATCTCGACCTCGGACTCCGAGTCGGACGAATCGTCCATGGCGGCGACAAAGCCGGCCTGCGTCTTGTCAGCAGATGCGCTCGCCTTTGCATTTTCTCTCCGTCCTCTGCTTCGACTTACCCTCAGCTCGCCCTCGTCCTCGTCGTCCTCGTCGCCCTCGTCCTCGTCGTCCTCGTCGTCCTCGTCCTCGCCGTCCTCGCTCTCCGACGCTTCATCGTCAATCAGGGCATTGCGCTCCTCACCCTCTTCGTCGTCCTCGTCCTCGTCCTCATCGTCCTCGTCCTCGCCCTCGCCCTCGTCCTCCTCGCCCTTGTCGCCGTGGGCCTTCTTCTTCTGCTTCAGCGCTGCCTTGAACTTCTTCTTCTCCTTGAGCTTCTGGAAGTCGGTGCCCTTGTAGGCTGCCAGCGCAACCTTGAGCTTGCTCCGTCCCATGATGTTGGTGTGTCGGGTGTGTGTGGGTGGGTGGGTGTCGTGTGTGCTCCGGGCTGCGTGCAGAATCCAAGACGACTTGGGCCATTGGCTAGGGCGAAGTTTCAACTTTTTTCTTTTTTTCTGCCGGACCTTGGTCGCGAGGTGGAGCTTCTCCTCACCGCTTTCGATAAGGTCACTGCAAAGTATAAGATACGATCACGTGATATAAAGCGTGGTCATGTGATCTGAGCATTTATCTCTGCATCTTGGCAAGATCATCACGACATTCTGTCAACCGCCCGCCACAAGGCCCACTGCGCGGCTGACACTACAAAAGCCGGCAGACGATGGCACAGGCGCGCACTGGCACGCCAGCCGCCGTCGCCTGCTGCTCCCATGACCGGATGTTTCTCCTCTGCCGCGCTAATGACTCGCGCGTGGATCCTTTACAAGACGACGATGCAAGATGAGGACGTGCAGTGCGGCCGGCGCATAAGGAGAGGCCATTGGTCTGCCGCCTGAAGGTCGACAGCCACCGCGAGAACACAGCGCTAGCGGCGGCCGGTCTGCGTAGACAATAACCTCGAAAAATGCAGCTTGCTGCGGAGCGCGTTGAGCAAGAACCTCGCTGACGCTACCTGGTCTTTGGGGCACACCAAGAATCAAGATTCTCCGATGTATTTCTCCGCGTTGGGGGGCCGTGCTGTCGGGGCAGGAAGCGGCCAAGGACGATGAAAGACGATACAGTTTCGGGGTTGGCGCTGCTTGGGGAGCCATGGCAGCCACAAGAGCTCCATCAGAGCTCTATCGAGACAAGAGCCTTAGGCTGACAAGGACTGCATACAGGGCCTGTCTTCAGAGTGCTTGGCACGCCCGAGTGGGATGGCGAGACGACAGCGGTAGAAACGCATCATCTGTTGGCTGGCAGCGTGGATGAAGTTTTCCGGGGCTCGTCGAGCGTCGAGAAGCCGTCCCGCGTCGATCTCAACACAAAACGGCCCGCACATGGAAGAAGGCGGCTGCAGGTGCACCCCTGTCGTCGATCAGCGCCTTTTCGACGTCTGTCTCGTCCTCGCTGTCAGCTATATCAAGTGCAAGGTGCAGGCCCTCCGTCTTTCACTTCTCTCTTCACCTTTCTCTTTATTCACCGTTGCCAGCTCTCCCATCTATACAACGGTCCTTGTCGCCTTTCTGTCCATTGTTCTTGTCTGCACCCCTCCACGACCTCACCGCCACTCCCATGGCTGACGCGGACCACGAAAAGGCCGCCGTGGAGCGCGCCGAGGGCGGCACGGCCGGCTCCATCCCCGAGAACGACGACGACTACGAGGTGACGTTCAAGACGTGGATCGTGGTGGCGATCCTGTCGGCCAGCTACGGCATCTCGTTCTGGATCGTGCCGGCGCTCAACGCGTGCTCGGCCGCGGTGGCCACGCTGCTGGGCGACCCGGCCGCCTCCGCCTGGTACCTCTCCGTCTACCTGATCACCATCACGATTGCCTTTATGGTGTGCGGCGCCAACAGCGACCTGTTTGGCCGCCGCTGGTTCATCACGGGCGGCAACGCGCTGCTGTTTGTCGGCTTCGTGGTCGGCGGCTCGGCCCGGAGCAGCACGGCGCTGCTGGCGGCCATGGGCCTGATCGGCTTCGGCGCCGGCAACGCGCAGCTGGCCGCCTTTGCGCTGCCCGAGCTGCTGCCCAACAAGTGGCGCCACATTGCCATTGTGCTGGCCGACCTGCTGGTGCTCTTCAGCGCCGTCGTGGGCCCCGTGGCCGGCCGCTTCGCCGTCGCCGTCAGCACCGGCGCCTGGCGCTGGCTGTTTTACGGGCCGGCCGTGGCGTCCGCGCTGTCGTTTGCCGGCCTGTTCCTGTTCTACTACCCGCCCGCGCACCCGCGCGGCCTGCCCGCGCGCCAGGCCCTGCGCGAGCTCGACTACGGCGGCGCGCTGCTGTTTGCCGCCGCCGCCGTGCTCACGCTCGTGGGCATCAACTACTCGATCCAGCTGCCCTCGCGCGACGCGCGCGTCGTCGGCACGCTCGCCGCGGGGCTCGCCACGCTGGTGCTGTTTGCCCTGTACGAGACGCTCGTGCCGCTCAAGCAGCCGCTGACGCCGCCGCGCGTCTTTAGAAAGGGCCGCGGCCGCGACCTCACGGCGCCCTTTGTCGCCGCCTTTGTCGTCACCATGTTCTACTACGCCATCAACATCATCTACCCGACCATGATCAACGTCTTCTTCACCGACGCCACCACCAGCTTCCGCGACCAGATCGTGCTGACGCTGCCCGCCAACCTCGGCCTCTGCTGCGGCGCGCTGCTGCTGTCCGTCTTTGGCGCGCGCATCGGCCGCTGGCGCTGGACCCTGACGGCCGCCGTCCTGACCATGGTGCTCTTTGGCGCCCTCATGGGCCTCGTCACGCCCCGCCGCAAGGGCCTCGCCATCGCCCTCGTCTTTGTCGAGCAGATGGGGTTCGGCTGGGCCCAGTACCTGTCCATTGCCTTTGTGCAGTTTGGCACCGACCAGGTCGAGCTCGGCATCGCTGGCGGCCTCGCCGGCGTCTCGCGCTTCGCCGGCGGCGCCGTCGCCATCACCGTCTTCTCCACCATCCTGTCCAACGTCGCCGCCAAGAACATCCAGGCCCTCGTGCCCGCCGCCGCCACCGCCGCCGGCCTGCCCGCGTCCAGCGTCGTCGCCCTGCTCGCCGCCCTTCCCTCGGGCAGCGCCGCCGCCCTCGCCGCCGTGCCCGGCATCACCGACGCCGTCGTGGCCGCCGCCACCGCCGCCTACCAGCAGGCCTATGTCGTCGGCGTGCGCACCACCGCGCTGTCCTCGCTGTCCTTTGGCATCGTCGCCGTCATCGCCTGCCTCTGCTGCAACGATATTGACAAGAAGATGAACAACAAGATTGAGATTTACCTCGAAAACGACGTCAACGCCGACAAGAACAGATTCCACTGAGGAGTAGGGTTTTTTTTTAATATTCTTCTTTTTTTTTCTTTTCTTGTTTCTCTTATTTTTCTTCTTTCCTTTGCCACCTGGTCTGCAGAAATTATCCTCTCGATATCACTCAGTCTTGCTCAATTCACACAACCTTGTAACCTTATCATAGCCTAATACAACTCACTGTCAAGCCAAAGAAAATAGATGCACCCGTGAGGACGTAACACTCATTCAGACCGCCCCTGCCTTGTTTGTTTTTTACGGCCCCGGAAGGAGCGACTACAGCGACTGCCGAGCGTTTCTCCTGTTTCCGGAAAAGGCACGTCGTTTTGCAGGCGGACGGCATTCTCCCAGGCCTGTTCTGCACGCCGGTCCCAGGCCCGCAGACAAGGTCTGCCAGTCCTTTTCCTTGCCTGCTTTCGTTTTCCATGTGCGGCACAAGCCTTGCTAGCCGGCATTGCCAGTGCTGTTGTTTGGTACCTGCAGTTTTCCGTGCTCCCTCGCTCCTTCCTCTGCCCGTCCCGGGTAAACCAATCCGGGCCGGACAGAGCCCCACAAGCCGCTTTCCCCGCATTTTGTCTCCAATAAAGGGCCAATCAGCGCGCCGCATTCTCAGAGGAGCTGTCCCAAAGAGGCAGTTGCGCCAGAAGCTGTGTGTCGCTGCGTCGAGCAAAAACAAAGACAAGCAAAACGCCGTGGCATTTTTGGCTTCCGGGAAGTAATGGGATCGTCTCGTCAAGTGCTCGCTGAGCGTGCCCTGTCCACCTCGTCGTCCCTCTATGTTCTCTCTTCATTGTGCAGCCTCTCCGCAATTACTCGTTATATAAGCCCCAACAGCCCCAGTCGATCCTCCCACCCTTTCAGTATTTTGTATCTGCATCGAAGCCAGTATCCGCGCGGCCGCCATCATGGGCTTCACCGCGCAAGACGGCAAGCTCTACGTCTTTGCCTTTGTGCACTTTTTGCCGGGCGCCTACTCCGCGGTAAGCTCAGACCCGTTGTTCGTTTCATTTCCATCCACACGCACAGACAGCCCTGACATCGTCCACGCCGTCCAGTGGCAAGACGCCTACGACGAGCTCGCCGAGTACGTCTGGGCCAACGAGCCCACCACCGAGACGTACTACTTTGGCATCCCGCTCGACTTTGCCGACGACGTCCCCAACACGCCCCTGATGTTTGCGTTTGAGGTCTACGACAGGCACGAGTCCCTGTACGGCGTCCACTTTGCCAGCCCCGCCATGCAGCACAGGTTCATCCCCGCCGCCCTGCCCAAAATGGCCGCTGGCTTCGACCTCCAGCACTACGCCCGCATCGCCGGCTTCCTCGACAAGCCCGGCGATGGCGGCCCCTGTGGCCTCGTGTACGACGTCAAGATCAAGTGCACGTCGCCCGCGGCGCGCGACCGCGTGCTCGCGCGCCTGGCCGCGCTGGGCCCGCAGATCGAGGCGTCAGCGCCCGCCCAGGACGGCGACGTCCCGACATGGGTCGGCTTCGCCAGCCAGGACAGCGACCTGGACGCGCGCATGCTCATCCGGCTCCGCGACAAGGCGGCCTTTCACGCCTACACGAAGCTGCCGGCGGTGCTCGACTTTTGGGCTGCCGGCAAGGAGGACGACGTCGCCGTGGTGGAGCAGCGCGGCTACGTCGAGAACGGCAAGGGCTGGCTGCACCGCTGAGGGTGAGAGGGCGAAAGAGATGCTGATGTTGTGTGTATTAAAGTCGAATATGAAAGTGGATTTGATTTTTGTGATTTTGCGACAAAATAAGATTTGCATCTACGAGTCTTTATGAGAGTTCTGTTTGAGTCAGTCGTTGAGATTGCTATGCGTGCTTGGTGAGCAAGCTCAACAACTTTATCACACACAAGGACGTGAAGCCAAAAGTTCGAGCGCCTCCATCATCAACTTGATATGAACACAAACAGTACACAGTGCATGGAAAAGAGTCTTTAAAAACCGGCATGGTCCCGTCGAACCATGGGGCTGTAAATATATTTTAATGTAACCGGGGCTTTGTAAAGCTACCAAACAAGTCCAATCCGAGAGCCGTCGCCATCCAAGACCCTCTCTCCAAGAAAAAAGAGTCCCTCGAGAAAGAAAGCAGCAGCTGCCGAAACTGTGCCAAGCCTGGCGGCCTTGCAAAGAAGAAGCGAAAGTGGTGGTACATTTTTTTTTCCTTTTTCAGAGGCGTTCCGCGGGGAGAGAGGAGGATTGTCGTTGGGCTCACTCCCCCCGGAAGTCGAGAAAAAAGGGTTTGGTTGGAAAAGAAACAAGGCGAGAAACAAGACCACAGAAGAAGACAAGGGGGAAAAGAGGATGGTCCAGTTCTGCCATTGTTTTGGTTTTTTTGTGGATGCAGCATTGGAAGTCGTCTCGTCAGGGTTGGAGGGCCGTCTGGTCCAGCCGAGAAACCGAGAAACGGGAAGCTCGACAAGAAGGGGAGATTGACAGGGCCCTCAGGCCCGCGGGCAGAGACAACGCATGTGCATTGTTTCTTTCAGAGGAAAGAAAACAATTTACATGACGGTGCAGGAGCCACCGGTGATGTAGCCAAGCTGGGGAGCAGCGGTCTGAGCGTCCATTTTGAAGTTTGGGGGTTTGTTTTAAAAAAACAAAAAAAAGATTGTAAAGTGAAGATTGAAGTGGAAGTGGAAGATGTGATTGCGGATGGAGAGAAGAGAGAAAAGTCGAGAGGAAGACGGGAGGGCCGAGGGATATTTATATTCGAAATCGGCCACAGAAAGGCGCTGGATATGTGAGAGCTGGCCGTGTGAGAGAAAGAGAATGCCGGGCTTTGCAGTGTTGCCAAAGTCAAAGAGTGCAGGGTGGCAAGGAAGCCAGAAAGGCAGAGCGTCAAAGACGTGGGCGTAGGACGGTTGTTTGCTGGGATGCTGTTGTCGAGACGGCGTCTGAGCGATGCGAACGGAAGCAGAGCTGACAAAACAAGAAAGATGTTGCGAAAGAAAGAAACAGAATGAGAAGAGGAAGAAAGAAAAAAAAGATCATCAACCCTTGAGAGAGCAGATGACCGGTCCACATCAGACGAGGGATGTCCAAAGCAAGGAATACGAAAGAGTCATGTTCAGACCGGTTGCTTTCGCGGGTGGAACAATCGCAACAGAACGGTGCCAAATGGTAGTCAGGGACGACAGGGACGATAGGGGGCCATGATGTTGCCACCCGGATTGGCCTCGAGCTGCTGCATCCGTCGGCAGTTTGCCAAAAGGGCGTCAAAGTGCGTAAATCGGTCCCTGTGAATGGGCTTGCTCTTCGTTCTAGAAAAGGCCAATGGACAACAATGGGAAAGCAAGGCATTGGGGTGCACCGGGGAGGTCGGGAATCGTATCGAGGCCGAGTCCGGCGTCGCCAACAGGTGAGGCCTCGATCTAAGAAGATGGCCGAGAACATCAACTCTTTTGTTTGCCAGCCCTGCTTGGATCCCCTGAACAGCTGCTTTTGTTGACTTTGCATCTTGCTGCCGTGGTGGGCACCCTCGTTGTGATGCGATTGTCCCTCCCTCTAGCGTTGCTATTGTCCTCTTCCTCAAAGGCCGCGGCTGCACGGGTGCGTCTGTCAAAGCCAGCAGGGTGAACTGGTGCATTCTCTAGAGCACGGTACTCGGGCAGCTAGCGTATGTGCCGCAGCGTGTCTAGATATGGTCTTGGGAGACGACTGTGGTCGTTTTCCTTTTGAATCCCGGTCTTTTTATTTTATTTTATTTTTTGTATATTTTTTTCATCTTCACGCAGTCTCATCCGGGGAACAGAAGCGCCGTATAGATAAGAGATGAGGGGACTTTTTACGTGCTTTTCTTTCTGCCATTGAATTCTGGCTGCCTCGTTTCCGCCTGTCGTTGCGTGACGTTGGCGAGGCTGTTGGGACAAGGCTGGCCGTTTTAGCGCCTAGCCTTGCCATTGTTCCCACTAGCGTTAGCATTGTTCGCCCCGGATCGCCTGCCGCAGCGCAGGAACCGCGCTAAGCCAGACCGGGCAGGGGCTGGTCGTGCCTGCCATGTCTTTGCCTGTGCCTCTTTCAACGTCGTGTGACGACGGACGACATGACTCGAGCGGTTCCGCTGCCATTGGAAGCATTCAGACGACGAAAGCGGCCTTGTATTTTCTCGATTTGGCCGTTTGTATTTCTTGGACGTGACGGTCTGGGAAGGATCTGCCGGGCCAAGAAGCGGCATACCCGGATTCGATCCAGGTAGCATCTCGTTGCAGATGCACTCCTCCCTGCGTCCCAGGACGTCTTCTTTATCGTTCAGGTCACGGCCTCGCGTCGGGGGTTGTTTCCCCTCTCCTCTCTCTTCTCTGTGCGTCTTCTTTTCCTACGACGGCATGTTCGAGCTTCTGCCCGAGTCCGCCTCCCAGCACGGCTCCGGCTGACGCCGGCCGCGGATGATCCGGAAGAGCTCCGGCCGAGCGTGTCCGGTCAGCTCGAATGCCGCCTCGAGACGCTGTCGAGGACGGCTTCTGACAGCTGGTGTCGCCTTTCTCTACGCGCGGAGAGGCTGCGTCCATGTACGAGCATGTCACGACGGCCATGGCGGCCGCGGCTTCACAAGCAGCGCTCGTGCAGCGCCCGTGGTAACGCAGGATTCGTGTTTATTGCGTGCTATCTTGCTTCCGCTGTGTGCATGCCGCCTGCTCGGCCGCCTCTAGAAGCGCGAAAAGGGCAGCCACTTGCCGCGCATCTTGAGGTTCACCCAGGCCACGCCGTCGGCGTCGACCTCCTTTTCCACGCTCGTGCTGAAGGCGATGGCGCTCATGATGCCGTCGCCAAACTTTTCGTTGATGACGGCCTTGTAGGCGTAGCCGTAGTTTTGCACAATCTCGTACAGGCGGTAGATGAGCGGCTCGACGGGCGGCATGGGGCCTGCGCGGCCGCGGTCCGGGAACACGGCGCCGACCTGGGCCTGCAGCACGGCGCTGTCGAGGCCGAGCAGCCGCGCCAGCACGGCCACGTCGTCCTTGGAGGCCGTGGCCTGGCCGTAGAAGATGGCGGCGACGGCGACCTCGCTGCGGCCGAGCGCCGCTGCAATCTCGGCAAAGGTCAGGCCCTTGCTGGTCTTGGCGTCGAAGAGGGCCTGGGCGTGGGAGGGCAGGCGGCCGACGATGGAGTCCTGGAGGTCAGTTTGTTTCTTTTTCTTCTGGTTTTCTTTCTTTTTTTTTTCTTTTCTTCTTTTTCATTTTTTCATTTTTTCCCCTTTTCTCTTCTTCTTGTTCTCCTTTCCTCGGAGGATACGTACATCGAGTGACGCGAGCTGCGGCTGGTCCGACATGTCTGCGGTGATGAGAGCGTGCTGACCGGCGTCGAGTTGATTTGGCTTCCTGTCGACGGCTTGCTGCTAGCAGCTTCTTGTGCGCTTCTTATACCAGCGTTGATGGGAGTAGAGTTTGGTACACTCTCAATTCTGACGAGACTGCTGAAAAGGGCGCACAGCTCGGCCAAGGAAGGAGCTACGGAGCTCCTCTTACGCGCTCGGCAGGTGCGATTATTCAACCCCGCAACGCGGCACTCGGGTACTCGGGGTTAGCGTGGGATTTGACGAGCTCTGCAGCCCGAATAGCCAGTGCAGTGACGTGATCTATCCGTAAATACTCGTATGGTAAGAAATGTGACGGCAAAACTGTCTATGGGTATCTGTCGTGGTATACATCTATCTGCAGGTTTTCAAATGCGCCCTTTTCTGGTGCATTGCAGTCTACGAGGAGTACGGATTGCTCCTTCCTTGCAAAGGAAGCCAGACGGCGCCTTCTGTCTCGTCCATCTCGGACTTAAGTCGGCGTCTGCTAGCGTCATCGGCCCATTGACCCGTGCTGCCGGCTCGGCTGCGCGTAGTCGACGCGGGCCGCCGCCTGGAGGTCGTCGACGTTGAGCAGGTCGACGCCCTCGTGCACGAGCGTGCGCCACACCTGGTCGCGCACGCTGGCGGGCCACGCCGGCAGGCCCCAGTAGCGCGCCTTGAGCCCGCGCGCGTGCGCCTGCTGCAGCTGGTCGCGCAGGGTCCGGAGCTGGGCGTCGCCAAAGGCGCCGAGCCAGGGCGTGCCGACGCCGCGGCGGAGCGAGACGCTGGCGTAGTAGGCGGTGGTGGCGTCGTAGGCGCGGCCGGCGGCCGGGTCGGCGCCGGTGAGGCGCTCGAGCGGCGCGTCAAAGAAGAGGTCGCGGCGCGTGGCGTTCTCGACGACGACGTCAAAGGGCGCGGCGCCGGAGGCGACGAGCGTCACGGGGCCGGGCGTGACGCGGCCGTCGGCAAACGTCGTCAGCCAGCCGCGCTGCCGCAGCGGCTCGACCTGCTCCAGGACCTTGCGCAGCGTGGCGCCGCCGTCGCGCGTCTTGACGTCGACGAGCAGGGCCAGCGTCTGGCCGGGCCGCGTGTCGAACACGCCGCGCGGCGCTCTTCCGGCGCTTCCGGCGGCGTCCGGGACGGCCGGGGCGCTGTCGTTGGCGTTGGCGCGCGCGAGAATCTCGACAAGCGGGTCGACATAGAGTGACTGGAACGTCCGGCCGGGCGTCAGCTGCCGGCGCTTGTGGCCGACGAGCAGGTCGCCGTCGACGAGCCACACGTCGGCCTCGGTGCCGATGCAGCCGGCGCGCAGCGCCGAGAACAGCGGCACCTTCCGCCAGTAGTCGTTGTGCGAGTGGCACGGGATGGGCACGACGTCCCGCAGGAAGCCGGCGGGGTACCACGGCGCCCCGTCGGCGCCCGTGCTGCCGGGGCGCCAGTCGGCAAAGATGGCGTCAAAGCCGTCGTCGCCGTCGCCGCCGCCGCCGCCGCTGCCGCCGCCGTAGATGGCGCGCGAGACAAGCAGAGAGAGGGCCAGCACGAGGGCGACGCCCGCCGTCGACAGCCCGCAGACCATGCCGCAGACGGCCCAGCGACGCCGGCGGCTGCGGCCGTGCTTGAGTCCGGGCGCGTCCTCAAAGTACGTCGGCGGGCGAGCGGCGCCGCCGGCTTCGCGGGCCGCGTCGTTGCTGTCCTCGGACGGGACCGGGCCGTACGCGTATGTCCGGGCCTCTGGCTGCGGGCGCAGCCACGACACACGGGCGCCGAGAGCTGCGGCAATGGGCCGGATTGCCAAGAAGCCAGGCAGCCCGGCTGGCGCGGTGTGTGGTGGCGGTGCCGCGCCCGACGGCTCTTTCAACGGCCGTCTCAATGTGTCAGCGAGGGGGACGGCGTCAGCTGTTCGCATTTTGGTGCAACAGAAAGAGAGCTGGAAACGGCGAGGCTGATGCTCTCGACGCGGCGGGCTTTGTCTGGTGCTGGAGACCTGTGCGGCGATGTGACAAAGAACAGGAACACGAGAATGAGAAATGCTCAACGTTCAGACATGTCGAGAAAAGGTTCTTTTGCTGGGAAGAGGCGAGACAGAAGAAGAAGGAGACCTGAATACACACGAAAGCAATGCTGGCCCTGGCGGGCTCATTTCTCTTGCTGCATCTTTTGCCTAAACGGCCAACACGAAGCGTTCCGCGTAATACGAGCGACAAATCGAGAGGAGAGAACAGGAACGTGGGCGGTCTAGACCACAAGGCGTTCTTTTTCTTTGGTATATTAATAGCACCTTCCTACTAAGGCTACGGCTATCGACACTGCCTTTTTTCGGCCGGCCAGCCTGTTTGAAGTACACTACTCGTACAGCAGAGCTGAAAAGTGGGTCTACATTATGTGCATTTATAATATTAGTACAGTATATTTTTTAATTGTACGAGGGCGTGCTGTGTCTATAGCCGGAGCCTCTCAGTTTACATTCGGAAATAACGAGGACGCCTTTCGGCAATATTCGGTGGTGTGCTTGAGACGCAGGCTGAAAACAGGATTGTTTGGCTAATACACAACGGCGCCTTTTAACAGCGTTCTTTCGGATCAACAGTTCTCGTTGAAGAGGTCTGTATCGTATGAAGAATGTTCAGTCGGCTTACATAATAATCTCCGTTTAACAACACACCGCCCGCCTACCGATAAGAAGCGGCAGAAAAAATCGACGATAAGCTTCGGCTGCTCAACCTCGACGACCACGACGCCACGACAAGCACTCTGCGGCACCGTGCCGTCTACCGCCGCAATGCCTCACAAGCACACCCGCCGGGACCAGGACCAGTCCATGTAAGCCTCGCCCGCATTTTTTTTTTTTTTTTTTTTTTTGTTGTCAGCAGCGCGCTGACCGCCGCAGATACGACCTCCCCCCCGACCGAATCGCGCGCCCTCTGCCGACAAGGACGACGGCTGCGACGACGGCAAAGCCGCAGACGAGCACGACAAAGCCCAAGAAGGCGGCCGCGGCCACCGAGTCGCGCGGCGCCAAGCGGAGACGCGAGCAGAATGCCGGCAGCATCAGCGCCGCGACAAAGGCGAACCACGACACGCCGCGGGCCTTTCGCCGGCTGATGTCGCTGGCGGGCGGCAAGCGCGTGCGGGCGGGCCTCGACTCGGGCGTGGTGGAGACCAAGAAGCAGAAGAAGGAGCGGCTAGCAAAAGAGCGCGCAGCCAAAGCCGCGGGCGATGCCGAGCCACGGGATGCTGACGAGGAGGAGGAGGAGACAGCAGCGCCGACAGCGCCAGCGCCAGCGCCAGCGCCCAAAAATGAAACACCCGCTCTGACGATCCGGCCGGGCGAGCGGCTGTCCGAGTTCAACGCGCGCGTGGACGCGGCGCTGCCGCTGGCGGGGCTGACGAAAACGGCGGCGGCGGGCGGCGGCGGCGGCAAAGACCCGCTGGGGCTGGCCAAGACGTACCGCACGCGGCAGGAGCGCAAGCTGCACAAGCTCTACGACCAGTGGCGCAAGGAGGACGCCAAGATCAAGGAGCGCGAGGCCGAGGCGCGCGAGCTCGCCGAGGAGCGCGACGCGGCGCTCGACGAGACGCTCGGCGTCAAGTGGCGGCTCGACTTCCAGCAGGGCCCGGGCGGCGCGGGCCGCAAGGCGGCCAAGAGGAGCAAGGGCGGCGCCGCCAACCACTACGCCGGCGACGGCGGCGGCGCCGGCAACGACGACATGTGGGCCGACTTCAACCGCAAAAAGGGCGCCGCCACCATGAGCACCGTGCGCGCCGGCGTGCACGGCACCGCGGGCGCGCCGCCGGAGCTGACCAAGATTGACACGAGCAAGTTTAACTTTGCGCGGATGAAGAAGCTGAGCGGCAGCGGCAGCGGCAGCGGCGGCAGCACGGCCGACGTGGAGGCGGCCATTGCCGAGCTGACGGGCAAGACCAAGACCCGGCCGGCCAAGGGCGTCAACAAGCGGCTCGTCGGCGGGCGCGTCAGCAAGCCGGGCCGGGGGGCGGGGCCGAACCGGACGAGGGCGTGAGGGCCGGCACAGCCGTTTGCTTAGCGTTATAAGTCACAACAAGTCACAATGAATGGTTTACGAGGAGCGTGTCGCGATGTCTTACTCCGTCCCACGTGACAATACTCGTGACCAAAGTGGGGCTATCTTTCTTTAGTGTACTGGTACAAAAAACGCGTACCGCACGCGTTCGAGCCCCGCCTTCCGCAAATTGTCTCCATTTACGTTTTTTTTTCACTTCATTCCATCACCAACGCTCACCACTTCATCGACTCAAACGCCCGACCGCCAAGGCACATCTTTTTCAAGCATACTTTTCCGCCACCTGTCCGTCCCCGGCCCAGCAGCACCAAGCATGCGGCCGCGCCCCCCGCAGCCATGGCCCGAGGACTTGACGAGCTGATCGACTGGCTCGTCGCCGAGACGGCCTACTGCGGCGAGACAGGTGCGTTTGCGGCCCGGCCGGTCCTGGTCTGACCCTCTGCTGACCCGCCAGGCTTCCGCATCGACGACTTTGTGGCGGCCGTGAGCCAGGCCGGCCAGGAGCCGGTGGCCGCCGACGCCGTTGAGGCCCGGCCGGCGGCCGCGGCGCGCGTCGACATGCCCATGGCCCGCAGCGTCTGGGCGTGGCTGACGGCGCGCCCCGAGATCCTCGTGGGCCGCGGCGGCGGGCGCCAGCACCTGTCGCTCGACGACGCGCTCGCGCTGCCGGAGCCGCGGCCCCCGGCGCCCGTCGACGACGACGCGGCGGGCGACGAGGAGCGCAAAGTGGATCTGGCCGCGGCCACGCTGGCAGCCGCGGAAGGCGCGGGCGGCGGTGGCCAAAACGGAAGGAGCGACCGCGCAAGCCAGGGGGCGAAACGGGGGGCCAAGCAGCAGCAGCAGCAGCACCACCACCACCACCACCACCACCACCAGCCACGCGGCGGCGCCCGGGCCGGCGCAGACGAGGCCGAGGACCCCGGCACGCGGCCACGGCTGTATGCGTCGGAGCGCACAGTGTGGCGCACGCTGGCGGGCCACGACGTCGACTACAAGAAGCTGCCGCTGCTCGAGTGGAAGTGTCTGCAGGGCATCGCGTCGGCGCGGCGGCACGGCATCCTGCAGGCGGACCTGCGCGTGCTCGTCGGCCAGGACAAGCGGTCGGTGCCGAAGCGCACCGACTTTCTGGCGGCCAAGGGCTACATTGTCAAGCGCACCACGATTGCGCGCGGCTACCGCACGAGCATGCTGTGGCTGGCCGAGTTTGCGCCCGTCGAGCTGCCGGACGCGGACGACGCGGACGCCGGCGGGACCGGCCGGAACGGGACCGGTGCAGACGGCGACGCCGCGGCCCCGGCCCTGCTGTCCACCACGGACCTCGCGCGCAGCGGCATCGACCTGTCGCCCGAGTTTTTGTCCAAGAACCGCGACCCGGTGCCGTGGCGCGACCGCTGGACCGGCGACGCCATTGAGTTTGCGTCGTTTGGCCAGACGATCCTGGCGATTGTCAAGGCGTCGCGGACCATCCGCGTGGTCGACCTCAAGACGAAGCTGGGCATCGTGGGCATGCGCTGGCAGATGCGCACGCTCGCGCGCGTGTGCCGCGAGTTTGTCGCCGCCGGCATCCTGCGCTTCGTCGCGGCCATGCGCCAGGACGAGCGCAGGCTGTTCAAGGACTGCATCCGGTTCGAGCGCGACCCGACCCCGGGCGAGTGGGCCGTCTACCTGGCGGCCGGCCGGCGCCGCACGCCCATGGCCGAGCTGCGCGCCAAGCGCAAGCGGGAGGAGCAGCACGGCCGCGCGGGCGCCGGCAGCATCGCCGAGGGCGACGACGCGAGCGCGCTGGACCTCGCGGCGCTGGAGGAGGAGGACGAGTACGCCGGCCTCGGCCTCGGCGGCGGCGGCGGCGGCTTTGTGCCCAGCACGCCGGCCACGCCGGCCTGGGGCCTCGACGTGCCCCTGGCCAACCTGATCTACGACACGGTCGACCGCGCCGGCATCGACGGCATCACGTCGCCCGAGATCTGCCGCGCCACGCTGGGCCCGTCCTTCCAGCGGTACGTCTTCACGCTCGTCACGGCCATGGCCCGGCCCGGCACCCAGCCCGACCACCTGGCGCGCTTCCAGCTGCACTGCGAGGCCACGCGCGTCGGCCGCAACAACGCCTACCTCTTCCGCACGCTGGAGAATGCGCGGCTGGTCGAGCGCCTGAACCGCGGCGAGTCCATCGAGGCCATTGAGCGCGACCAGGAGACGGGCGCCGAGGCGCTGGCCCAGGCCGCCCGTGCCAGCGCGTTTTGGGACCTGCACAGCCGCGGCGCGCTCGTGCACCAGACGCCCGCGGAGCTCCACCGCCTGTACGGCTTTGCGCCGCTGCCGCCCGCGCCAGCCGTCGAGGTGCCGCGGGCCCCGCCGCCAAAGCACAAGACGGCGGGGCGGCCTCCCCGGAAGGCGCCGCTGCACGAGACGGACGACGGCGACGCCATGGACGTCGAGGCCGTGGAGGCCGAGCCGGCGCCGCCGAAGCGCAAGCGCGGCCGGCCGCCCAAGACCCGGGCGGCAGACGAAGAGGCGCTGGCCGAGCAGGCGCTGGCCGAGCAGGCCTCGGCCGAGCAGGCCTCCGCGCACGACAGCGACGCGCCCCGACCGCTGGTGCGCGCGGGCGAGCCGGGCTCGCTGAACAAGAAGCCCCGGTCGCTGGGCCGGCCGAAGCGGTCGTGCGTGCTGATCTTTTGCCACGAGAAGCTCCGGGACGCGGACTTTTTGGCGAGCCAGCGCGGCTACAAGGAGGGCGCCGTCCGCGTCGAGCGAGGCGAAGAGGAAGAGGAAGGGGAAGGCGAAGACGAGGAGGAAGCCGAGGACGAGGACGAGGACGAGGACGAGACCCAGGCCGAGCGAGACGAGGCGGCAGACGAGGCGGCCCTCGCGCCCGTGGCAGCGCATTACAACGGCGACGCGGGCCACCTCACGGTCGACGTCGAAGCCAAGACGGTCGTGTTTGCGTATGCCCCGGCGCGCCGCGGCCGACGCGGACGCGCGCACGCGCTGCAGGCCCCCATTGCCATCGCCGTGGACAGCATCGCCAGCAGCCCGGCCATCCGCCAGGCGCCCGGCGGCCACGGCCAGGCCCTTGTCCTGGAGACGCGCGAGCCCGCGCCCGACGGCCAGGACAGTGCCGAGACGGAATCGACGTGGCCGTACGTCTTTGTTCTGCACGGCGAGGGCGAGGACGGCGACGGCGACGGCGAAAACAGCAAACAGACCGTGTTGCTCTGCAAGGCCCTGGCGGCCCTGCGTGCCCCGGCGACCGGCGGGACGCTGGACGAGAGCGGGGCGGCGCCGGCGCAGAGGCGCGGGCGGCGGCCGGGCCAAAAGAACAAGAAGCGCGGCAAGCCGGCGGCGGCGGCCAAGGCGGCGCGCCCGGCGCCCCGGGAGTTTACGTGCGCGACGTGCGGCGGCGTCTGGAAGAACCTCCTGGGCCTGCAGTACCACCAGACAAAGGCGCGGACGGCGTGCAATCCCGGCTACGTGGCGCCCGAGCCCGGCGAGGCGAGGACGCGGCGGCGCAAGACGAGCGGCGAGCAAGGCGCCGGGCAAGAGGCCGGGCAGGATGCCGCTGCCGAGCCGTCTCTCGCGCAGAGCCGCGGCAAGAGGCAGCTGCGGCAGCGCACGCAGGCCCCGGGCGCGCTGCGCGAGGGCTCGCCCGTGTCTGGCGCGTCGACGCGGTCGCCTTCGGCGGCCTCGATCGCGTCCGAGAGCGAGGCCTCGGACGCCTCGGACGCCCCGGACGGCCCGGGACGGGGACGAGGACGGGGACCGCGCCGCCAGCACCACCACGCCCGGACAGCCCGCGACCGGCACGGCACGAACAATTTCAGCCTCCGGGTTGCCAGCGGAGGAGCAGCGCGCCAGCTCCGGGGAATCGAGGGCGCGCAGGAGGCGGCTCTGCACGCGGGCCCCCCGAACGGGGACGGGCACCGGCCGCTGCTGGAGGACCTTGGCGGGCTCGGCGTCCCGGGCGACCTGCTGGGCCCGGCTGCTGCGGGCGAGCCGGGCGCCGAAGCGGCGGCGGACCCTACCGCCGGGCACAGCGAGACGTGCCCGCCGTCGGGCGGCCACGGAAGAGCAGCAGCAGCAGCATCGCAGGATACGCCGATGCCGGCGGCTCCCCCCGACGCTGTGCAAGACCAGACGCACGAGACGCACGAGACGCACGAGACGGGTGCAGACGCGCCCCCGGACATGCTGCCGGCGACAAACGGCTCTCTCTCCGCTGCGGGCTACGACTCTCTTGCCACGGGAGAGGGACCGGCCGGCTTCCGGATGCCAGCAGCAGCTCCGGGCGCGGGCGGCAAGGCGACGACGCCGTTTGCGAAGCGGCTGCACATTGTGATGGAGATCACAAAGTACCTGGTGGACAGCTTTGACGGCGTGTTCCCGGGCGACCGGTCACTGTGGCACGCGGCGTTCCGGGTGTACACACAGACGTTTCCGGGCGAGGACCCGCCGACGCTGACGGTGACCAAGGCGGCGGTCAAGAAGCTGGAGCAGGCCGGGGCGGTGGAGGAGCACACGTTTGGCTTCCGCGACGCGCGCGGGCAGTTTATCTACTGCCGGCTGCTGGCGCGGCCGGGCACGGACCTGTTTGGGTCGGCGAGCGCGCAGGCGTTCAAGGCGCGGCTGCAGGCGGCGCACCCGCAGCCGTACGTGCCGGAGGCGTTTGAGCCGTCGGCCAAGGACATGGCCGTGCTGCGCATCCTGGACCGGGACCTGGACCGGCCGGCGGCGCGCGGCGCGCGCCGCCGGCGGTCGCTGGCGCCCGAGATCGAGGTGCTCGACGCGCCGTTTTACGAGCAGATGCCGGACGCCGGCAAGGCCGTGCCGCAGACGGTGCTTGTGGTGGGCGCGGGCGACGAGAGCGACGGTGGCGGTGCGGGCGTGGGCCGAGGCCGCACGGCGGGCGTGAAGCGCAAGGGCGTCGCGGGCGGCCTCGACCCCGAGGGGACGCCCAAGCGGCGGCGGGCGCGGATCGCCGACGTCATTGCCGGCCAAGGCGGCGGCGACGGCGACGGCGCGAGCGACGACGAGGCGGACATTGACCCGGCTCTTCGCACGGCGCGGCCGGCGGCCCGGACGGGCAACCCCGGCCTGGACAGCCTGCCGGCGGACTTTTTCCGGCCGGGTACGGCGCGCAGCAAGGGCGGCAGCACGGCGCGGACGCTGCACCGGCGCGCCGACACGGGCGCGGCGACGTATGTGCACTTTCTGCCGCCCAACACGGGCCTCGCGGACGGCGACGGCGACGGCGACGGCCCCGACTTTGCCGGCACCGCGCGCGGCCGAGCGGCCGCGCCGCTGGCCCGGCCGCGCGCGTACAAGTTTGCGGCCAAGACGCACACGCTGCGCGACCTGCGCGGCCAGGGCCGGGCGGCGTCGCGGGCGTGGCCCGTGGTCACGGAGACGGCCTTTCAGCGGCAGAGCGACGCGAGCTTTACGATGGAGGGGCGCATGCCGTCGCGCAAGGCGCTGCTGCGGCAGAACCTGCCGCAGACGCCGGCGGCGTGCGCGGCGCTGCTGCGCGGCCACCAGGGGGAGCACGACGACGCGGCTGCCGGTGCCGGCGCCGGCACGACGCCCGAGGACGCGTTCCTCCGCGACCTCGCGTACGTGCGGCGCTGGGAGCTCTCGCAGGCGGGCACGGACGTGCTGCGCAACCCCAGCGTGGCGCCGGCGTACGTCTTTCTGCACGTGGCCTTTCGGGGCGAGCAGCAGCAGCAGGCGGCGCCGGGGCCGCTGCAGTGGCTGCCCAAGAACCAGTACACGGTCGAGAGCATCCCGTACGGCGCGCTCGACGCGGACGACGACGGCGGCGCGGCGCTCGACGGGCTGGGCGTGCCGGGGCCGGCGGCGCGCAAAAAGGCCGGCCGGCCCGGCAGACCCCCCGCCCCGGCCACCGGCGCAGACGAGGCGGCGCTGCGCGAGAAGCAGGCGCAGCAGGCCAAGTACGTGGCGAGCGCGCGGCGCGAGCTGACGGCGTACCCGCAGACGCCGGAGGACTATTTGGCGGTGTCGGCCGAGGCCGGCCCGGACCCGGGCCACGACGACATCGACTGGGCGGCCAGCGACACGCTGGTGGCGGCGTTTGTGGTGGTCAAGACGCTGCTGGGCGGCGTCAACCAGGCCATCGACTGGGGCCTGCTGCTGCGGCTGTTCCCCGGGCAGCGCGTGTCGGCGCTGCGGTCGTTCTGGACGAGCGCGCGGCGCGCGCGGCAGCCGCAGCTGGACGCGCTGACGGAGCGGTTCCAGCGGGCGTTTCTCGAGGCGTACGCGCGCGGCGCGCTGCCGCCGCTCGACTACGACGACGTGCTGGCGTACGACTGGCCGCGCCTGGTGGGCTTTGCGCTGCGGCTGCTGCGGCACGAGGCGCGCGCGCTGCCGGCGACGCGCGCGGCGCTGGACCGGCGCTTCCGGCTGGTGGCGGACGGGCCGCCGGCGCGCGCGGCCGGCTGGCGCGAGGAGTACTTTCACGCCGCGCGGTCCGTGTGGCACCGGCTGCAGGACGCGGCGTCCGAGGCCGCGGCCGCGCCGCTGGACGCGGCCGCGCCGAGCACGCCGGCCGAGGCCGCGGCCGCCGGCGCCGGCGCGCTGCTGCGCACGCTGGTGGCGCGGTCGTGGATCCGCGCGCTGTGCGCCACGCCGCACCAGCGCTACCCGCCGTCGCGCATCAAGCAGAAGCTGCTGACGCTGGGGCGCGTGGGCGTCGGGGCGCGCGGAGGCGTGGACGACGACGACGGCGACACAAGCAGCCTGCTGCAGGCGGCCATCGGGCAGCTGACGGCCGAGCGCATCCTGCGCCGCACAAAGTCGCTGGCGGCGCTCGGCGGCCGCATGTACATGCTGACGGAGGCGTACGACAGCACGCTGGACAAGGTGGCGGCCGAGGACAAGTTCCGGCAGGCGTGGCGGTTCAAGCGGGCGCTGGACGCGGCGTTCCGGGAAGGCGGCGCCGGCGCGTACGCCATCCCCGTCGACACCAACGACGACGGCATGGTCATGGCGCTGCTCAACCTGCAGAGCCGCGGGCGCGTGCGCGTCGAGGCCGTGGACGCGCCGTACGTGCCGTTTGGCTTTGAGCCGGGCAACTACGAGTCGCGCAGATTCCCCAAGCACTACCAGCGGTTTGCGCAGCGCATTGTGCCGACGGAGGCGTACCTGTTCAACGACGGCCGCGAGCTGGGGGGATTGCTGGCGGGTGTGCGGGCGTCGATGGAGGCGGGGGCGAAGCCGGCGAAGCCAGAAGAACCGGAAGAGGAAGAGCCGGAAGAGCCGGACACCCCCCCCGGCGCCGGCCCGCTCCAGGAGATGCCCATCTGGCGCGACTTTTTCGGCGTGCTCGACCGGCGGTGGCTGGCGCGGCTGGCGGGCGCCGTGGTGTTCTCGCTGGCGACGCGCGGCGCGACGAGCGCGCGGCAGACGGCGGCGCACCTGCGGCCGGTCATTGAGCCGTTTGAGGTGCAGATGCTCATGGCGTGGGCGACGCGGCTCGGCGTGCTGGAGCGGCCCGACAGCGGCCGGGTCCGGCTGCGCGACAGCCGCGCCGTGGCCGAGTGGTGGTGGCTGCTGGTCGGGCAGATGTACGCCTCGGCGGACGGGTGCGGGGGGGGTGACGGCAGTGACGGTGACGGGGAGGCCGGGGAGGCCGGGGAGGCCGGGGAGGCCGGAGGAGGCGTTGGGTGAGTCTTTTTTGAATTTTTGAATTTTTTGATTTTGATTTTGCTTTTTTTGTATTTTTATATTTCTTTGTTTCTTCTCGTATTTTATATCCGTCTTTTGTTTTCTTGGCATTTTGATTCTGGTCACTGTCTTGTTATCTGCTTTGGGTTCGCTCGGCGTCCATGAGTATATTTGGAGCTGCAACAAGAAGTCAACAGAGACGGAGCAGAAAAAACAGATCAAAAACAGATCAGAACACATCAGAAGCCAACGCCTGCTATATCCCAAACGCCAGATGCCATTACGGCCCAACAGCCAAAATACCAGACCACACCACACCACATCGCTCACCCAAACACCATCCGCAGCAGCACCGCGCCCAGCACCACGCACAGCACCACAATGCTGCGGTCGACCCACAGCGGAACGTCGTCGTCCGGGCGCCGGGCCTGCCGGGCCTGCTGGAGGCCGGCGCGGTCGGCGCGTGCTTGCGCCTGCGCCTGGCGTCCGGCAGCAATGGTGAGGGGGGGTGCCGGGGCCGGGGCCGGGGCCGGGGCCGGCGTCTCCGGTGTTGCGGGTGTCGCCGCCGCCGCCAGCTCGTCCCGGTACGCCAGCGTCAGCTCGGCCGGCACGACGTCGGCCTCGCCGCGCGTCCGCCCCCCCGCGGCCGCCAGCGCGGCCTCCTGGGCGGCGCTCTCGGCCAGGATGGCGGCGTTGGTGCGCGCGCCGCAGCCGGCGCACACAAACGCCGCCGACTCGGCGGCCAGCCGGCGCCGCACGGCGTCCGACGCGTCCAGGCCGCCGACCTGGCCCTTGGGGTCCGTCTCCATAAACGCCCGCAGCGCCACCAGCGCCGTGCGCAGCCCCCAGGCCGGCTGCCACGTCTCCTCGTGGTGCCCGCTGATGGACAGGCAGATCTCGCGGTTGGCCTCGAAGCGCCCCGACGGCGTCAGGAACCGGAACGACGGCGGCCGCAGCGGGTACGTCGGCGGCAGCACAATGCGCCCGTGGTAGATGCCGTCCGCGTACGCCGAGTTGGGCGGGCCGCGCAGCGTAAAGTGCCATTCAAACAGGTCCGACTCGAGCGGCGCCGCCGCCAGGTCGGCCGAGGGCGACGCCGCCAGCTCCTGCGCCTCGCGGACTGCAGCCGTCAGCGGGGGAGGAGAGAGGAGGAGGGGGGAGGGGGGAGGGGGGGGGAAGAGCACTCACGAATGCGCCGGATGGTGGGCGTCTTGCTGCTGCGTGCGGCCATCGGGGGAATTGCAGACGAGGCCAAGGAACGACCGGGAGGATGTCGGAGGACGAGGTGATGGAAAAGCGGACGACAAGGCGAGGTGGATTGCAGGTAGTGGATTGGTGGTTGTGCAGTGGCTGGCGCTAGCGGTGCGCGTCACTCCTGCCAAAAGACACTTGTCCATTGCTAAGCGGGCGGCTAGGGCCGGCCGGAGCCTTGTCCAAAAGGGAAGCCGCGACCGGGCAGCGACGCAACGTGCAAAGTGCAACGACAAGAAAGGAAATGACAGAACAGAGAGGGCAGAAGGAAGACAATGAGACAAAGAACGTGCGCGCGTGTGTGCCCGCCTGCCTGCCGTTTGACGCGGCCATGGCAGCCCAAAGCCTTCCCACCGACAAACGTCACCTCGCCGTGACAAGGGAATGACCTCTCGCTGAAGTGCAGTGGTGGCGGCTCACGGAAGGTGCACGCCACGGAAGGTGCACGCTGGCTCACGGAAGGCGCGGTCGGCAAAAGTCTCCTGGTCGCTCCTTCCCTGTGTGCGTGCGCACGATCCTCGTTGCCGGGTGCTCCTTCCTGCCTTGCCTCCTTCCTGCCACAGCGCACTTTTGGCTTTGCTTTGACTTCTTCCCCTCCTCATCGCCACCATCACCACCATGGACGACGACAGGGTGTTCCAGTGCTGCGAGTGCGCCGACGGCGTGCAGATCTTCGCCACGGAGGAGGCGCTCATCACGCACAAATGGGACATGATCCGCGCGTCCAAGCGCAAGTCGCACATGAGCTGCCACGTCTGCAAGCTCGACCACCGCACCTTTGAGGGCCTCGTGCGGCACTACCAGCTCAACCACCCGGCGCGGCAGCGGCTGCAGTGCCCCGGCTGCGACGCGCCCTTTGCGCGGCTGTACCTGCTGATGGAGCACCTGGACAGCGACAAGTGCCCGCACGTGCTGGCGCGCCGCGTCGCCGAGAACCGCGTCCTGCAGGTCCAAGCCACCAACCTGGTGGCGGCGGCGGCGGCCACGGCGGCCATTGGCGAGGCGGAGGCGGCGACGGTGCCGGTGCCGGCACCGGCCGAGGGACCCGCGGCGGCGCGCTCGGCGCAGCGCGACGAGGCCCTCGCCGGCAGCGGCCTGCGCCCCGAGGACATTGCGCGGTCGGCGCAGCTGGGCATCTACGACGGCAGCGGCGTGGCGCTGGGCGACTTTGGCCGCTTCATCGGCATCGACCCCGCCGCGGCGTCGGCCGTCGAGTACGAGGCCGCCGCCGCCGCCGCCGCCGCCGTCGGCAGCGCAGGCCTGGGCCTGAGCGTCGGCATCGGCGCCGCCCAGCTCAACCCGCCCGGCCGCCGCGTCGCCGCGTCGTCCGACGACGCCATCCGCCAGCTGCTGGCGCGCCAGCGCCAGGCGGCGTTTGGCGGCGGCGAGACGCAGGCGGGCCCGGCGGGTCCGAAGGAGCCGGCGGGGCCCAGAGAAAAAGGAAAGCAAAAGGCAGAGGCGCACGACGCCGACGCCGACGGGTCGGTCCGGCCAATGCCCGACCGGGCGCAGGCCAAGAAGCAGGCGGCCGGCGCCGTCGCCAAGGCCCGCGCCGTGCGCGACTTCCGCCACGGCGACTCCAAGGCGCCCGACCTGCTGACCGACGACGTGGGCGCCGTCAACAGCAAGTTCCAGGGCCTCCACGTGTGGGCCGGCCAGGCCATGCTCGAGGCAGGGCACGGCGGCGCGAGCGGCGTCGGCGGCGCCAGCGGCACGCAGACGCCCCGCGAACCGGCCGCCCCGGCGCTGGGTCTCGGCGCCGGCCTCAACGCCATCTGGGACTCGGTGCCCTCGACGGCCGGGACGTCGACGGTGGGCTCCGAGCACGGCAGCGTGGACAGGGGGGGCAAGGCCGCCGACAAGGCCACCGGCACGACACCCGGCACGACGCCCGTCTTGGCCGCCGCCGCGCAGCCGTCCATCCACGACCCCCGCCACCCCCGCTTCAACGTGTTCCGCTACAAGGACAGCATCAACGGCCGCTTCCACTGCCCCTACGCCACGTGCCGGCGCGCCGGCAAGATCTTCAAGACGGGCGGCGCGCTCGTCGGCCACCTGCGCAACGACGTCGTGCACACGCCCGAGCGCGTGCAGTGCCCGTCGTGCTTTGGCTACTTCTTGTCCGTCAACGCGCTCGTGCAGCACTGCGAGTCGCAGTCGAGCCGCTGCCAGTTCCGCGAGTCCGACGACTACCTGCCCTTTCTCAACATCCTGACCGCCGGCGTCGCCGAGGTCCAGGGCCGCAACATTGACATGACGCTGGCGTACAGCGTGCAGCCCACGGCCGCCCAGGCCCTGCTGCAGGACGAGGTCTACCAGGGGGAGGGCGGCCAGGAGCTGTGGTAGGGGGCAGCTGTGGTGGGAGGGGGGGGGGGGGGAACGCAGACTGGAAGGGTGAAATGCAGACTGGAAGGACGAAAGGGACAGACGTTTCCGTGTCAGAAGAGACAGTGGGAGAGGATGGAGAAAGGCCGTAAGGCTGTGACGGATGGCAGGCCAAGGCACCATCCACAGACCCCGTTTGCTCGTCCAGCAGAGCACAGAGCACAGATAGCACATATGTCGTGCCAGGCCATCTCCCCATACGTCCAACGTATGCTTGCGGCCTGGATCCTCACACTTCCGTCTACTCTGGTCAACCAAAGTGCTGACTAATACATGAGTCATCATCCGCTAAAGCGATCCACCCGTCACGACAAACGACGTCACGCAAGCGACGACACGACGACACGACGACACGACGACACGCTCACACATCTTCCCATCTCACCTCCACCACCAGCTCGACCTGGCGCGGGCCCCCTCGCTGCGCACCATGGCGCACTTTGCCATCCAGCCCATCCACCGCTTCCACGGCCCGTCGCAGCCGCTGCGAAGACCAAGGGTACGTCCTCCTCTTCCTCTTTTCTCTTCTTTTTCTTTCTTACCTCTCACCCTCTCTCCTCTTTCCCCCCACCGCTCACCACCAGGAATTCACGTGCTTCTCGTACGACGACGACCACCGGCTGCACCTCGACGACCGCGCGCTGCGCTGGTACTACCCGCCGCAGTTCCCGCAGGGCCTCGACCTGTCGCGCGGCTTCGACACGTTTGACCGGCACGACGACGCCGCCGACGAGCATCTCGACAGCCTGCTGGCGGCCGTGGCCGCGCACGAGCAGCAGACGCGCCGCCGCATCGACGCGCAGGTGCTGACCTGGCGCGGCATGATGACAAAGGCAAGCGTCACGTGACTCAATGACGACGACGACAACGGCGGGCGCTGACCCGGCAGATCATGGCGGCGCCGTACGACGACCGCGACGGGTGCGTCCGCCCAGCCCCGGCGTGTGTGGCTTGTGCTGAACAGACAGGTTCGAGATGAACGCCACGTTCTACCAAGTGAGTGGACGCCGCCGGGACGGGGACGACCGCTGCTCACGCTTTAGGGATGTCTGTACGTTGTCTGCGTTGCTCTCTCTGTGTTGTCTGTTGTCTGTCGTCTGACCCCGACCCCAGCTTCATTGAGGAACACCACGCCTACAAGATGGCCGTCCGCCGCGAACAGGAGGCGCGCCAGAGCCGGCCGCCGCGCCCGCAGCCGGGCCGGCCCTGGTTTCCGCCCGACGTCATGTCTTTCTGGGGTAGCTCTTCCTGTCTTTTGCCTTTTGTCCCGCTGGCCCACTGACCGCCAGGCTACAAGTTTGAGGCCCTGGCCACGCTGCCGCGGCCGTGGGGCGAGGTCTCGCGCGACGCCATCGAGGCCCGCGACGGCGCGCGCGTGTCCAACAAGGCGCAGTACTGCTCCGTGGTGCGCACGGGCATCGGCGCGTCGGTGCTGTGCCTGGGCGGCGAGGTCGACGCCGTGTGGGACGCCAAGCCGCGGCCCAGCGCCGACCCGGCCGCGCCCGCGCGCCCCGTGCACTGGGTCGAGCTCAAGACGGCCGCCGACGTGCAGAGCGACCGCGACCTCGACGCCTTTGAGCGCAAGCTGCTCAAGTTCTGGATCCAGTCCTTTCTGCTGGGCGTGCCCACCATTGTCGTCGGCTTCCGCTCGCGCCACGGCCGCCTCGTGCGCCTCGAGGAGCTGGCCACCGAGGCCATCCCCGGCACCGTGCGCGCCCGCGCCGCCCGGCAGGACCGCCCGCCGCCCTGGGACGGCGACACGTGCATCAACTTTGCGTCGGCCTTTTTGGCGTGGCTGCGCGAGACGATTGCCGGGCCGGAAGGCAGCGCCGACAGCAGCGGCGGCGACAGCAGCGACGGCGTGTGGCGCATCCGCCGCGCGCCCGGCGCCGCCGCCATCGACGTCTTCCGCGTCGAAGAGACGGGCCACGGGCGCATCCTGCCCGACGCCTTTCTCAACTGGCGCATCAAGCTGGCCCTCGGGGCCGACACGACGAGCGGCGCGGCGGGCGACGGGGCGGGCGAAGTCGTGGCGGGAGAGCAGTAAACCGCCGGGCACATTGTGGCATGTTTGCACATTTGCAGCGTTCAAGCCAATGTGGACACTATATTAAACAATGTATCAAAAACAGCCGCAAAAGACAGCCCTCCACAACACCGGTAAATGCAGACCCAGAAGCAACGCATGAATGCTATGCTGAGGAAAACAGTCCCAAATCAGTTCCAAATCAAAAACACACACCTCGTACACACCGCCTCGCCTACACGGCCGGCCACCGCGTGCGCAGGCCCTCGGCCCACCTCCGGTACAGCACGTCCGACAGCTGCTTTGCGTGCTCCATACCGGGCTGCGCCGGCCGGCCCGGGAACTTGGACTGCAGCAGCGCCTTTTCCATGGCGCAGAGGTCGCGCTCGGGCCCGCCGTCGGGCGGCGGCGCGTCCTGCACGATGCTGCCGTTTCGCCGGCGGTGGCTCTTCAGATGCGGGTTGGCCTGACTAAGGACCAGCTTCGTCAGAGGTGGCGCCGGCGACGGCGCTGACGCCGGCGCGGCGCCGCCGTGCTTGACAATCACGGTGCCCTGCGGCGTGCCGTCGCTGGGCGTCTTGGGCACGCCCTGCTGTGCCGCCGCCGGCAAGAAAACACTGCTGAGGCGCGCGTCGCCGGCCACGCCGGCCACCATGCTCTTCATCAGATGGTAGGCGCCCTCGGGGTCCACGGCGTCCAGCAGCGCAAACGCGTCCGACAGCTTGGCCAGCGCGTCGCGCTTCTGCAGCGTCGACGTCTGCGCGTGCAGCTCGCCCAGCGTCGGGTCGACGACGCGCGCAAACAGGCGCCGGCCCAGCGTGGCTTCCTTGCTGGAGAGCTCGGCGGGCGCCGCGCGGTCCGGCTGGAGCAGCTGCGGCGGGCGGTTCTCGTTGGTGACGAGCGTGCTGGAGGAGGCGGTCGAGCTGGGCGACGACGGCTCGGAAGCGGCGGCGGCGGCGGCTGCCGCCGGCTGGCCGCCGCTGGAGCCGTCCGAGGGCACGCGGCGAAAGAGGCGCATGGTCGAGCCGCTGTTGCCAAAGGACATGTCGGGCTGGAGGGGCCGCTTGGGCAGCGGGATGGCGCCGCCGCCGCCGCCGCCACCGCCGCCGCCGCCGGCAGCGAGCGACGCGCGCCGCGGCGAGCCGGTCGACGCGTTGGACGGCACGCGGCGCGCCGTGGCGCGGCGCACGGTGCCCGCGGGCCCGGGCGAGACGGGCTGCAGCGGGCCGTCCTTGACGTCCAGCTTGCGCATGAGCTCCTCGGTGGCGTACAGCGCCGACGTGCGGCGCGCGCGCACGGTGCGGCGGGCGGGCGCCGCCGCCGCCGCCGGCACCGGCGCCACCGACTTGACCGTGTCAAACACCCAGTCGTCGGCGCCGTCCCGGGGCGCCAGCGACTGCAGCGTCTCCTGGTAGTAGACCGGGTGGGCCGCGCGGTGCTGCTGGTCGGCGTCAAACACGCGGCGGCGCTCGACCAGCTCCTGCAGCGACTCGACCTTGCCGGCGCCGCGGATGAAGCGGTGGCGCAGCAGCTCCTTGGCGCTCGGCCGCCGGTCCGGGTCCTTGACCAGGCACTGCGCGACAAAGTCCTTGAAGTCGCGGCTGAAGCCGCCCTCGAGCCGCGGCGGCGGGTTCTTGGGGATCTGCAGCAGCACCTTCATGGGGTGCACCTTGCCGTGCGGCGGCTCGCCCAGCACCAGCTCCATGGCCGTGATGCCCAGCGACCAGATGTCGGCGCGGAAGTCGTAGCCGGCCTGCTGGATCACCTCGGGCGCCATCCAAAAGGGCGTGCCCACAAAGGTGTTGCGCATCGACTTGAGGTCCGTCAGCTGCGCGGCCACGCCAAAGTCGGCCAGCTTGACGCGCCCCGTCTCCGACAGCAGCACGTTGGCCGCCTTGATGTCGCGGTGGATCTTGCCCTCGCTGTGCAGGTACTCGAGCCCGCGCAGCAGCTCGCGGCACACAATGGCCGCCTGGCTCTCGGCAAAGCAGCCGGGCTTGAGCAGGTCCAGGCACGACCCGCCGCCCAGGTACTCCATCACAATCCACAGCTTGTGGCCGTGCAGGAAGCTGGCGCGGTACTGCGTGACGTAGGGGCTGGCGCAGGTGCTGAGGACCGAGATTTCCTGCTGGATTTCCTGGATGTCGTCGTCGCTGGACTCGAGGTCGATCTGGAGGTCAGCTCTGCGCTCGTGTCACTGCTCTGCGCCCGTGCATCTGCGCATCTGAACTCTCTCTCGTGCAACTGTGCAACACTGCATCCTCATCCATCCTCCCTCCACTCCTCACTCACCAGCTTCAAGGCCACCGTCTCTCCCGTGGCCCGGTCCAGGGCTTTGTACACAACGCCGAAGCTGCCGCGGCCCAGCTCCTCCAGCGGCTGGTAGTGGTTGGCGATGCTCTCGGCCATTGCGCTGGCTGCGTTGACGCCGGCGCGTCGCGATGGTGGAGGTTGAGGAATATGTCGAGGGGGGGGGGAGGGGAGTTAGAGAGACGGCGAGACGAGACGGCGAGAGCGGGAGAGAGCGACGTCGAGAGAGAGAGCGGGAGAGCGACGTCGAGACGCAAACCGGCGAGAAGAAACAAGAAAGCGACAATGATTGGACAGTCGACGACGAGATGCCGGCCAAGAATGAGGAGAAAAAGAAAAGAGATTCAGTCTTCGTTGTCGTTGTTCGATCGCTCCTTCTGTTTGATTGCTTGCAGCAAGCGCTAATACGAGCATCGCCCGTCGCAGCTTCCCCTGTCGGCGTATTGTTTGGCGCTCGGGCCAGGCTGTCCGGGCAACGAGCGCTGTGGTGGAACGCGGTGGCCGGTGTGGGGAGCTAAAGCAAGTGCCTTTTGGCAGGAGCGACGCTGCGACGTATTACGTCGCACTTTACCATTCCAGCATTAAGTGCAGTTTCCCAAATAGGCAATGTCAACAACCTTTCATTTACATACAGAGCATCGTGCTCGGAGAATAGTCGATGGTGAGACTTTGGGACGGGCAGTAAACGGTCGTGTGCGAGTATAAAAGATTCTTTGAGCTGTCGGATGTGGTCGTTTTCGGTTACATTCATTGCACGAAAATAGAAAAAAATAGACTCAAACAAACAATAAATATGAATATAAAAGTGCACATATAATGTAAATATATATAAATAAAACAGATAAAACAATAAAATACTCAACACTCACTGGCATGAACACGGCATTAACACACACAGCACAAGCTTGTCAGCGATCCGGGGAAGCCCTGCCCGCCAGGCGTAAACAAGAGCCACACCTGACTGTTTAGACTGCATATTTTATTCCGTAGCATAGTCAGCACGTCTGAAGTCTACAATGCACTCTACGACGACGCTGCGCCGGCGACAGTGTAGCAGCAGGTCACCAGCACCATTGGTACAACGGTATGCCATTCAGTCTTGCTATCGAGCTGCTCGCCATGCTCCGCCACGCCACGCTCCGTCTATTTCAGGCCCAGGGCCTCGCGGCGGGACTTGGAGGCAGGGTCAAAGTACGGCTTCTCGCCGAGCGAGACCACGCGGTTGCCCTGGCGCTTGCCGGCGTAGTCGCTGGAGAGTCAGCAAGAGGCGGATGAGAGAAAGAAGACGGAGGAAAGACGTACTAGGTGGCCGTGTGAAAGACGGAGCGGTTGTCCCAGATGGCCAGGTCGTTCTTGTTCCACTTGAAGCGGACTTGGAGGTCGTGGTTGTCCGTGATGAGTTGGAGGACTGTTTGTTAGCTGGGCGGAGGAGAAGGAGAAGAAGGGAGGAGAAGAAGGGAGGAGAAGAAGGGAGGAGAAGAAGGGAGGAGAAGAAGGGAGGAGAAGAAGGGAGGAGAAGAAGGGAGGAGAAGAAGGGAGGAGAAGAAAAGAAAAAGAAAAGAAAAAGAAAAGAAAAAGAAAAGAAAAAGAAAAGAAAAAGAAAAGAAAAAGAAAAGAAAAAGAAAAGAAAAAGAAAAAAAAAAACCCACAGTATGCCTTCAGAATATCACTCTCCCGCGGCGACACGCCGTTGATCCAGCCCGCCTCGACCTGGTGGCCGGCCGCAAACAGCGACTTCCACCCCGTGACCGGGTTGGTGCGCACGACGGGGTGCTCGGCCTTAAAGTCGAGGCCGTTGTTCTCGGGCGCGCCGCGGTCCTGCTCAATGAGGTCGAGGCCAAACGCCTCCTTGACCTTGACAAAGTTGGGCTGGTAGTGCGTCGCCGTCAGGCCGTCGACCAGGCGCTGCACGGGCGCCGACAGCCGGTCGTACAGCTCGTAGCCCGACGCCCACAGCGTGTCGCCGCCCACGTCCTCGGGCGGCTGCGTGATCTTGAGAATGGCATAGTCGGACGGCACGCGCTCAAAGGTAATGTCGGCGTGCCAGCCCACGCCCGCCAGCTGCTTGGAGCGCGACGTGTAGCGGTCCTGGTAGTACTTGCGGTTCTGCTCCGACGAGATGACCGACACCTCGTCGTCCAGCTTGCCGTTCTCGTCCACGGCGATGCCGCGCTTGCTGTTGGACAGCGCGTGGCGGTGCAGCCGCGACGTCTCGGGCTTGCCCGTCAGCGCGCCCAGCTTCTGGCCCAGCACCTTTTGGTCGTCGATGCTCAGGTCCTGGTTGCGGAAGAAGACGACGCCGCGCTGCGACACCAGGATGGCCAGGTCGCGCACCTTTTGGTCGTCGTGCAGGATGGTGCTCAGCTGCAGCGTGGGGAACTCGTGCCCGATGACGTTGGTCACGTCAAACTGCTCGTAGCCGTCGAGCGAGCCCGACGAGACGAGCGGCGCCGCCAGCGTGGAGCCGCTCACGGCCTTTGTCGGGATGACATAGGGCGCGGCACTGTCGAGATCGACATCAGCAGCAGGGGGGGCCATTGTAAGATGCGACGAGTAGATCGAGTGTAGATCGAACGATGTAGATAGAACGAGAAAAAGGCGATGTAAGCGAGACAAAACGAGATGGAAGTTGAAAGAAAATGGCCCGACAGATGCTTCTGCTCTGCAGCACCATCCATCTTTATACTCCCCTCACATCGCCGTCGTCTCTCCGGCCGGCGCCGCCGTCGGCAGCACATCACCACATCGCGTAGCACATCACCGCGGACTTGGCCCCCGCGCTCCTCCACGTGAGGTGCGCGGCCTGCCATGTCGCGTCATGGCAAAACGCCTCGCGGCGATTGGCGAGCCGGCCGATGGATGCTGGTGGTGGCTGCGAGGCCAAGGCTGTGCTGCAGCCAGGTGTCATGTTTGCTGGCTGCCGGACAAGGCCATGTCAGCCGGGCCAGCGCCGTGGGCCATTCGTGACGATGACGGCCGACGTGCGTCGTTGGTGCGCCTGCTCTCATCACGGGCTGGATGCTGGGTAGCGCCATGATAACGCCATCTTGCGCCAGCGGCGGCCGGACGCCGTGCCGCGCCTGGAAATAGCGACATTCCTGCAGCGCGGCCAGCGGCAGCCAGAGGCAGCGAGCAAAGGGCCTAGCCGAAAGGCCCGGCGCTGCGCTTCCCCTCTCGCCGTCCTCGTCATTGCATGCCGGCGGTCGCATTTGTCAGTCCGAAGCCGCCTGCCGAGTGTCAGCAATCAACGACGGCGACGCTGCACGCGCTGCACGCGCTGCACGCGCTGCACGCGACGTCCGCGACGGTCCGCGAGGAGCGCGAGCGCGGCCAGACCACACTCCTGGATGACGGAGGGTGTTGCGTCGAGGCCAGGATGGCATTTGCGTCGAGGCCAGGATGGCGTGCGCGCGGCGCCATGCTGGCGCGGCTCGCTCGACAGGCGCGACAAAGGACGTGCCAAGAGCGCCGCCGGGCCATGGAGGCCGCTGGCCCGGCAGAGACAGAGAAAACGAGACACAAGCCGTCGCCGCGTCTCGGCCATTTTCCGGGCCATTGCGAGATGCTGCCTTTTCTAGCGGGCCGGCGGAGACACGGCCGACGCTGTGCGCCCGGAACGATGGCGACAATCTCCGACACGCAGGCTGGCGTCGCGTCGCTTGCGTTTTCGCATCTCGTGCGCCACAATGCGCGTGCTGCTGCTTTCGCGCTTCACTTGACACAATTTGCAATTTGAAGCATCGCGAAGAACAAGATATTCTGCCCAAAAGGGAAGGAACACATCAGTATGTACTACAAGTACTTTGTACACTCCCCAGATGTTAGCGCCACGCGGGCCGCTGGCGCCCCAGCTGAGCGCGTTGCTGGGCAACCGAATCAAAATACCCGCTGCTCTTTCCTTGCCAACGCACCTGCACACCGCAGCCCGTCCCAACAGGGAAAGGACTGCAGCCAGCAGCAGGCGCGACGGCAACGCTCCTTCTCGTTCCAGCGACTCTCACCGCTCCTGCCTGGCCGAGTCGTGGCTCTGCGTCGTGCCTTTCGTCGTGCCTTCCGTCTTGTTTTGCCTTGCAGCATTGCCAACGCCAAACTTCTTTCGCCAACGTGAACCTCTTTCTTTCGACAACGTCGTGACGAGTGTGGCCGGCGACGACATCGCGCTGCAACACCGCTATCCACGCAGCGGAGCTCAGCCTTCCGCTGTAGACGACCGAGCACCGCTTCCTCGACTGGGCCGGCTCTTGACCATTGTATTCATTGCCACTCGTCATCATCGGCATCGCCATCGACATCCCATCGACATCGCCATCGTTGCTCACCGACCACGCAGCACGTCGCGCAGCCGTGCTCTCCGCCAGCATGACGGTGCCGGCCCCTCCGCCGCTTCCCACGCGGTTCCCATGCTGGTGCCGAGCCGTCTACTCATGGGGAGGCGAGGTGAGTTTTTTGTTGATTTTTCTTTCTTTTTCTTTTTTTCTTCTTTTTTTTCTTTTTTTTCTTTTTTTTTCTTTTTTTTCTTTTTTTTTTCTCCTTCTTCTCCTTCTCCTAACACCCCAGTCAAAACGCGACCTCGGCTTCATGGAGGGCGACCTCATCGAGTGCCTCAACGCCGGCGACGGCAGCTGGTGGACCGGCCGGCTGTTCCGGGACCGCCGCATGGTCGGCGCCTTTCCCTCCAACTTTGTCGAGCTTCTCCCCCCCGACTTCCGCCCGACCACGCGCTCGACAAGCCCGCTGCCGCCGGCCGGGACCACGCCCAGCCCCAAGAACACGCCGCAAAAGTCCAGGACGTTCCGCAAGCCCTTTGAGGCCTACGCCAAGGCGCCGCACTACACCACCGCCAAGCAGCCCGAGACCTACAAGCCCGGCAGCGAGCGCTCTAGAGAGGCCTCGGCCGCGTCGGTCAACAGCACCGGCAGCGCCGGCGGCAGCAGCATCCGTAAGGGACCCGCCGGCGGCACGCGGCACGGCAGCGGCAACGGCAGCGGCAGCGGAAACGGCAGCGTGCGCGGCGCCGGCACGGTGGCCCGCGTGCCCAGTCCGGCGCCGCACCACCAAGCCCGGGGATACGGCGGCGCCTCGCGGTCGCCCTCGCCCAACCCGCGGACAGACAGCTACGGCTACGCGCCCGAGCCGCGCCACCAGCCGCTCTTCCACCCGCAGCAGCAGCAGCCACCGCCTCCACAGCACTACCCACCGCCCCAGCAGCAGCCACCACCACCACAGCACTACCAGCCGCCGCCCTCGCCCTCGCCCATGCAGCACTACCGGCAGCACAGCGGGCCGCGCGCCGTGTCGCCGGCACCCACAATGCCGCTGAAGCAGTTCCGCCAGCCGACGCCGCCCGAGGAAAAGGTGTACCAGCCGTACCGGCCAACAGCGGCGGCACAGCCGCTGGACTCGCCGCCGCCGCCGCCACCGCCGCCGCACCGCCACGCCATCAGCCGGCACGACTCGAGCGCGTCGTACAGCGGCCCGGGCGCGGGCCCGATGGGCGGCATGCTGAGCTTGAGCCGCCACGGCTCCGACATGTCCTACAGCAGCCACCACGCGCCCTTCTCCGGGCATGCCGCGGCGGCGGCCGGATACCACACGCCCCGCGTGCCGTCGCCCGCGCCGTCGCCCGGACCCATCGAGTCCGGGCTGACGCCGTCCCCGCTGCGCGAGGCCATGGACGGCGTGATCGAGCAGCTCGACGCGCTGGGCATGGCGCGCGACCACGCACGGACAAGGACGCCCGAGCCCGCCGCGGCCGCCTTTGACGCGTGGTCGCCCGAGTCGTTTGACACCGTGCACCAGAGCTCCCGGCGCATGCAGCTGCGCAAGGAGCAGGCGCGGCCGCAGCCGTCCGTCGACGAGGGCTATGAGACGTACAGCGGCAGCTCCCAGGACGACGCCTGTGGCGCAGGCCAGCCGAGCGACGAGCCGCTGCCCCAGCTCAGCAACTACGTGGAGCGCATGGAGTCGCGGCTGCGGAGCATGCACCAGGCGCACCAGGCGGCCGACGACGGCCCGCCCATGCCGCCGCCCAAGGGGGCGGCGGCCGGCCTCTCTGAGCGGCCCAAGTCGTCCATGGGCGGGCACGGCGGCGACCTGGACGCGGCCGCGCAGCAGCAGCAGCTGCTGCGCCATCGGCGGTCGGCGTACGACGTCGGCCGCCAGGTCCTCAACCGCACGTTTACGACCAAGACCAGCTCGACCAATGAGTCGTCGGGCAACCGCAGCACGACCACGCAGAGCACGGACCGCAGCCTGATGAGCGGCATCTCCGCCGGTGGCATCAGCGCCACGAGCGCAGGCAGTCTGGCCCGCAAGAACCACAGCCGCGCGCAGAGCGCCTTTGGCATGCGCGAGTGGGACGGCGCCGACCGGCCCGAGTCGCCCTTTACGGGCGTGACCTACCACAGCAGCCACGCGTCCGACTATCCGCAGAACACGGCCAGCCGGCTGCGGTCCAAGTCGCAGATTGGATTTTATAGTGGCGGCGGCGGCGGCGGCGGCGTCGGCGTCGGCGGTGATTTGCCGGGCCTTGGCGGTCTTACAGGCATCGGCGGCCTCACGCAGCCCAAGTCGGCCGCGAAAAAGACGAATATTTTCAAGAAAATCATCGACTCTGCCAAGACGGGCGTGGCCAGCAGCCGCGGCTCCATCGCCATGACGGGCTTCGGGAACACGGGCGCCGGCATCGGCCACCACGGCTACTCGCAGTCCTCGCCCATGAACAACCTGCCCAACGCGTCAACGCTGAGCTTTGGCCGCGACGCTGCGCGCGAAATGGGCCTCGGGACGGGCAGCGGAAGCAGCAGCGGCGTCGACTGGGTCCAGGTGCGCCGGGACGTCAACCGGTCCAACTCGCTCAGCCGCATCGAGCGCAACGAGCGGCGCGACCGCTGCCAGATGCTCGACTACCCCGCCCTGGACCCCGTGGACGAGCTGTACAACACAATCGAGGGCGACGAGGGGGCCGACGGCATGCCGGTGGCCGAGCCGACCAACTTTGCGGCGCTGAACCTGAGCCAGGTCGACAAGAACGCGCGCTTCATCAGCAGCCTGCCGCCGATGACGACGGCCATCACGCTGGCCACGACCTACGTGTGCCGGCCGTACCGGAGCGACGTGCAGCGGCTGCGGGCCATCTTCACGTGGGTCGCGGAAAAGATTGTGTGGGAGGACGACTACGGCATGGGCGGCGGCGTCGGCGAGGAGGGGGGCGCCCCGGACACGCGCAAGGTGATCCAGAACCGGCGCGGCTGCGCCGAGGAGTACGCCGTGCTGGTGGCGGACATGTGCCGGGCGGCCGGGCTGGCGTGCGAGGTGGTGCGCGGCTACCTCAAGGCGCCGGGCGACATCCCCGAGCTGGGCATCATGCCGCGCGCCAACCACTGGTGGAACGCGGTCGTCGTGGACGGCGAGTGGCGCATCGTGGACTGCTGCCTGGCCAGCCCGTCGTTCCCGCGGCGCGGGCAGTACGCGAGCGGCGGCGGCAGCAGCAGCACGGCGGATCCGTGGTGGTTCCTGGTGCAGCCGAGCGAGGCGTGCTACACGCACATCCCCGAGCACCACGCGCAGCAGCACCTGTGCCCGCCGGTGGCGCACGAGATTCTGCAGAACCTGCCGTGCGCGGGCCCGCCGTACTTTCGCAACGGCCTGCAGCTGATGGACTTTAACACGTCGCTGCTGCGCATCGAGGACCTGGAGATGGTGCAGATCCGGTTCAGCGTGCCCGAGGACGTCGAGGTGGCGGCCGAGATCGAGGTGCGGGCGCTGGCGCGCGACGCGGACGGCGACTATTTCGAGAGCGGCGACGTGGTCAAGAAGCGCGCGCTGGCGCAGGCCGACTGGATCGCGGGCGGCATCAAGCGCTACACGGTCAAGGGCGTGCTGCCGGGCGACGAGGGCACCGGCATTCTCAAGGTGTACGCGGGCCGCCGCGGCCTGATGCACAGCATCAAGGACATTCCGCACCCGCTGGCCTTTTCGCTGCCCATTGTGCACACGGGCGACAACCCGGCCTACGAGTTTGTCACGCGCCACCCGACGCCGCACGCGCAGCGCCACGACATTTACGTTGTGCAGCCGCAGTGCCAGCGCCTCGCGCTCAACAATACGTTTGTGTTTGCCATCCGGCAGCACCCGAGCTCGGTCGGCGGCGGCGGCGGCGGCGCGACGCCGGTGCTGCCGCAGCAGCAGCAGCGGGCCCCGTCGCCGTCGCCGTTTGCGCGCCCCTCATCGGCGCTGAGCATGCTCTCGAGCGCGACGGGCAGCAACAGCATCCCGGCCGGCAGCGTCAGCGGCAGCAGCAACAGCAGCGGCAGCGGCAACACCAAGAAGCCGGCCAAGCTGGCGATCCAGACGCCCGGCGGCAAGATTCTGCGGCTGATGCGCAAGGAGGACCGCAGCAAGAGCAGCGGCATCGGCGTCGGCATCGGCGTCGGCGGGCGGTCCGCGGCCGTGGGCAGCCTGGGCGACGAGGACGCGGCCGACGGCGGCACGTGGGAGACCATTATCAAGTGCAGCGAGCGCGGCGTGTGGCGCGGGCTGGTGCTGGCCGACCGCACGGCACGATGGTGCGTGTTTGCCGAGTGGGTGTGTCAGTGAGGGTCTTTTTTTTTTTATATTTTTGGGTTTTGGTTTTGTTTTTGTTGTCTTTTTCTTTTCTTTTTGTCTTTTTGGCATTTTGGCACGGCAAGGTCTGGCTGCATCTTGGGCGTTATCTTGTTTTGATCTACTTTGATTTTGGCTCGTTTGGCGGCCGTGTACGATACAGGACGACGTGACCGCGCAATGAGGCATGTCTTCAATGTTCAACCTCGTTCAACCTCGTTCATCAGCTCTTGTCGTTGTTGCTGCTCAGCTCGTAAAGCTGAGTAATCATCCGAGTACACACGTGCCCCACTCGAGCACCCGCGGCGAATCACAAGCCGCCATACGCGTTTCAGCACCGCCCACGAAGCTCGGTGGCTCCTGCCTCCTGCCGCCCTGGCGACTCCACCGGCTCCTTCCGCATCGACAACGCGACAAGCCCCTTCCTTCCCTTTTCGTCGCACAGCATCGGACAGAAACCGGCCAAACACAGTCAAACAGCGAGCCACGACCGTTGTCAAGACCGTCGTCACGACATCCCCCTGCTCGAAACGACCGACCGCGGCCGGCTGGACGAACGCCGCGTTGCCAACCTGTGTGGTCCGCCCTGACCCGGCCGATGCTCCCGCGCCATGGCCAACCGGTACGGCGGCGGCTACCGCAACGGTAACGGCTACGGCAACTTTGGGCCTCCTCAGCAGCAGCAGCAGCAGAAGCAGCAACAACAGCAGCAGCAGGACGAGTACGATCCCTACGGCGACGGCTACAGCAGCAGCAACAACGCAAACGGCCGCGGCGACGGGTACATGAGCTCGTCGTCGCGGGGCGGCGGCAGAGAGCGAGACGAGCGCGGTGACCGGCGTCCGCCGCCGCGGATGGCCGGCGGTGGCAGCGGCGGCGGCGGCGGCGGCGGACGCCCCATGTACGCGGCAGCGGACAGCGAGGACGAGCCGCACGACCAGTACGACGGGCGGGCCCCGCTGCCGGCGGCACAGCGGCGGCCGCGGCCGCAGGCGTCGCAGCAGCGACTGCAGGAGCCGTACGGAGGCCGGGGACGGGAGGACGGCCGAGCCGGCGGCGGCGGCAGCGGCGGAGGAGGAGGCAGCGGCGTGGACCGGCGCATCGGGCAGGACGCGCTGGACCGGATCCGGGCCGAGTGGCCGAGCATGTGCGAGACGGACTGCGTGCCGGTGCAGATGGCGCTGCAGCTGCTGGACAGCAGCTCGGTGGGCCGGGCGCACGAGTACCGGGCGTTCCAGCGCACGCACGCGTACCTGCAGGAGTCGCTCAAGGGCATTGTGCACGACTACCACCAGGGCTTCAACTCGTCGATTGGCACGTTCCACAAGATCCAGAGCAGCATCCAGGCGTCGCAGAAAAAGGTGCGGGCGCTCAAGGAGGGCCTGGCGGGCAGCCGGGCCAGCCTGTGCCGGACGGACCCGGAGCTGGCCAAGCTGTACGCGGCGTCGCAGCAGTACGACGAGCTGCTGCAGACGCTGGGCGACCTGGACGAGCTGCGGCAGGTGCCGGAGCGGCTGGAGGCGCGCATCTCGGAGAAGCAGTTTCTGACGGCCGTCGACGTGCTGCAGGGCGCGCTGCGCAAGCTGCGCAAGCCCGAGCTGGACGGCATCGGCGCGCTCGCGGACCTGCGCGCCTACCTGGCCAACCAGGAGACGGCGCTCATGGACATTCTGGTCGAGGAGCTGCACGAGCACCTGTACCTCAAGTCGCCCTACTGCCAGGAGCGCTGGCAGACGCTGGCCAAGCACCAGGGCGGCGCGGGGCGCGGGCCGGCGGCCGGCGGCGCTTCTTCTTTTTCCTCTTCCTCTTCTGCGGACGACACGCCGGCCGGCTTTGTGCCCTTTTCCGCGCTGCTCGACGGCATGGACGTCGAGCACGCGGTCCAAGAAGACCCGGCGCGCAACCCCGAGGGCGACACGTTTTACTACATTACGCTGGTGGTCGAGTCGCTCAACAAGCTCGGGCGGCTCGAGGCGGCCGTCGACCAGCTCAAGCAGCGGCTGCCGGTCGAGCTGTTCACGGTGGTGCGCGAGACGGTCGACGAGGTGGACCAGAAGCACCCGAGCTCGCTGCGCGGCGGCGGCGCGGGGGCCTACCCGGGACGCGGTGGGGGCGCGGGGGCCGCTGGCGGCAGCGGGGGCGATGCCGGTGGCGGCGTGGGCCCCGGAGCGGGCGGAGCAGCCAGCTCGGGCGCGGCCAGCTCGGCGGCGGCGGTGTCTGCGGCATCTGCGGCGTCTGCGGCCGGCGCGGGCCTGCACATCTACGGCAGCCGGGAGACGCAGCTGCGGGCCGACGTGATCTACGACCTGCTGTGGACGCTGTACGGCAAGTTCGAGGCCATTGCCGAGGGCCACCGCATCCTGCACGAGTACATCAAGGCGCTGATCCGGCGCGAGGGCGCCGGCAACAACAGCGCGCTGCTGGGCAGCTTCAAGGAGCTGTGGAACCTGTACCAGAACGAGATCCGGTCGCTGCTGCACAACTACGTCACCACGGACGCCGACCTGTACCGCAGCGGCGGCGGAGGTGGTAGTCTCAGCAGCGGCGGCGGCGCGGGGCGCAACGGCGGCCTCGGCGGCGGCGCGCGCGACAGCCTGTTCCGGTTCAACGAGGCGGACGGCAAGTCGCCGGCCATGGCGACCGAGTACGAGGCGCTGGACGGGATCATCCGCGCGGCGGTGCCGGGCCTGACGAGCAGCAGCCAGGCCGGCGGCGGCGGCGGGGCCGGGCGCGGCGCGGGCGGGGCCGGAGCGCGCAAGGGCGGCGACCGCAAAGCCGGGCGCAAGAGCTACGGCGCCGGAGGCAGCCTCGAGGCGGCGGCGGGCAGCGGTCCCGGCGGCGGCGGCGGCACCGGCCCGGGGGACCTGCACAAGGCGCTGGTGGAGCCGAGCGTGTTCAACATGAGCCTGCTGCTGCCGCCGACGCTGGTGTTTCTGCAGCGGCTGCGCGGCATCGTGCCGCCGGGGTCGGACCTGGCGGCGAGCACGCTGACGTCGTTCCTGGACAACTTTCTGGTCAACGTGTTCCAGCCGCAGCTGGACGAGACGCTGGGCAAGCTGAGCGACGCCGTGTTTGGCGAGGCGGACGCGTTCCAGATGGACCCGGCGTGGCGGCAGGCGGCGCGGCGGCCGGTGTTCAAGGGCACGACGGCCTTTTTCGCGGTGGTGACGGCGTTCTGCCGCATGCTGGGGACGATCCCGCAGGACCAGGCGCTGAGCGCGCTGATGATTGCGCAGATGATGCGCTACTACGACCGGTGCTTCAGCTGGTACAAGGCGCTGGTGACGAAGACGCAGGTGGAGGGGGCGGCGGAGGGGACGTCGGCGGCGGGGCCGGCCCCGGCCCCGGCCCCGGCGCCCAGCGACGCGGACACGCAGCAGCTGCGCGCGTCGGCCGTGCTGGCGATGGCGGGCAGCGACGTCGCCAGCACGGCGCGCGCGCTGTGGGCGGTGGACGAGGAGCTGGCGGACGCGGCAGCCCCGGCCGGCGCGTCGGCGGACGACCGGGAGGTACTCCTCCACAAGAAGACGGCCCTGCTGCAGCGCGAGGTCGAGCAGCTGCTGGCGCGGTACGGCGGCGCGGCGCGGCGGCTGGGCGAGGGCGACGTCATCTCGGACCGCGACGCGGTGACGGCGCTGTGCCTGCTGTACACGAGCATGAAGTGGCTGGCGGTCAAGATCGGCGGGCTGCGGCACGTGGCCGGCGCGCGGCCCGGGGCGGACGGCGACGGCGCGGGCGGCACACCGGGCGCGGCGGGCGGGCGGCCGGAGCGGCGCCGGTGGACGCTGCTCGGCGCGGAGCCCGGCCGGGCCCTCGGCGGCGGCCCCGTGCACCTGCCGCTGACGGCCGAGGCGGCGCAGTCGTTTGACGGCATCGTGTCGTCGTACGAGGAGCTGGCGGCCACGGCGCTGCTGACGCTGCACTTTGAGGTGCGGTGCCGCGTGGCGCAGGCGCTGGGCGTGGCGCTGTCGCCCGCGGCCACGGCGCCGTACCTGCTGGACCAGGACGTCAACGCGCCGGACCCGCAGATCCTGGCGCTCAACGGCGAGCTCGTGGGCTACGACGAGACGGTGGCGCGCTGCCTGGTGCGCGCGCGCGAGGTGGACTTTGTGCGGCAGGGCCTGGGGCGGCTGGTCAACGCGTACCTGGTGGGCAACGCGCGCATGGTGACGCCGATGAACCGGCGCGGCTGCGGGCGCATGCAGCTCAACATCCTGGTGCTGCAGCAGAACCTCAAGAACGTCGAGGACGGCGTGGACCTGGCGCGCGCGGCCAACTACTACGCGCTGTTTGACCAGGGGCCGGACGCCATTGTGGCCAAGGCCAAGGCGAGCAAGGCGCGGGCGGACGCCGGGGGTGCCGGGGGGGACAGCGACGACACGTTTACGTACGACGAGCTCAAGGCGCTGCTGGAGCTGTGGTACTCGGAGCAGCTGGCGAACCCGGAGCGCGGCATCGAGAACGCGGCGCGGCGGCAGATGGGCGAGAAGCTGATGGAGCTGGGCGAGCACCTGTGGCAGAATTAGCGGGGGTGTTTCAGAGTATTTTATTTTATTTTTATTGATTTTTTTATTTTTTATTTCTTCATTTCTTTATTTCTTTGTTCTTATTTCTTCATTTCTTCTCATTTCTCGCTGCGACGTGGCGAGGCAGGGCTGCAGGGACCCCGGCTCGGACGGACGCACCGACTGTAAAGAGGAGACACCTGAGGAGACGCCTGGGCACACCTGAGGCTATTCACAGCGGCCGCAGAGCGCAACGGACAGATGGTGATGCGATGCGTTTTTGCAGAAGGCGCGCTCAACGCGGTTTGGAAGGAGCCCCGGCGCTGCACATGGTCGCTCCTGCCGTCCCTTTGTACGCGCGGCTGCATTTTGCCCCTGGCAGCACACCGCCCTGCAGCCACTAAAATCGCCGCTACGCCTGGCATGCTGGCCGGGCCTGGGCCCCCCAGCCAGTCGCCCGTCGCGCCTTCCTCGCCCGCCCCACGAAAGGGGCAAGTCCCACGAACGCACGCTGCACCTGCCGCACGCCGTCCTGGCTCTTTCCCAATCCGATTTTTTTTAATTCGCGACTCCTTTTTCAAAAGTCCCCTTCCTTCCTCGCAGCCCTCGTTCGCTTCGCTTTCCTTTGTTTGCCTCTGCCTCGTCTCTGCCCTTTGTCCGCTTCACGCCGCCCTTTCGTTTTCCTCTTCTCTCGCTTCTGCGCGCCCTTTTCTGCGCGCCCCTTTTGCTCGTCCTGTCCGCGTTGGCTTATCGCTCTGCCGCGGCGTCGACGCGTCTCGATCTGAACCGAATCGATCAGCCTCGACCTTTCTTTGTCTTTCCGCCTCGTCTGTCGTCTGTCTCGTCTGTCTCTCAGACGTCTTTCGTCTCTGTTTCTCAGACGCCTCGCTTCTCCCGGACGCCTCTCGTCCGCCTGTCTCGCACGTCTCTTTCGTCCGCCTCGTCGCCGACGTGCGCCTCCATTCGGCCTCATTTTCGGCCCTCGGCCTCGACGGCCTTTTTCTCACGACGCCTCCCACGACGCCTCCCACGACCTCTTCGCTTTCCTTTCTCCCTTCGTCCGTCCAGCACCGCCGCCGGCACCGCCGCCATGTTTACGTGAGTGCTCCGCTTCCGCCGCCGCCGCCGCCCACTAACCGCCTCCAGAACCGCGTTCAAGTCGTTCTGGCACACAATGACCAGCAATGACCGGCGTACGTCTTCTCTCTTTCTCTCTCTCTCACCCCCTCTCCCTCTCCCTCTCTCCCCCTGCTGACCTCCAGACTCCTCGTTCAACTCGCCCTACCGCACCGGCCAGCACGTGCCGCTCAACCCCGAAAACGGCCGCATGAGCGGCCTGGCCTCCGTGGCCACGGCCTCCGAGTCGCGCCAGGACGTCTCCTCCCCGTACTCGGACTACTCGACCAACCCCCTCGACCGCGTCGCCAGCCCGACGTTCCGCCCCGGCGCCGCCAGCCCCCGCATCCCCCCGAACCGCCCCGCGCCCTACTCGCCCGGCGCGCGCTCCGAGAGCGCGCGCCGCCAGAGCCAGATGCCCCCGGCCGACGGCTTCGAGATGCAGAGCCCCACCGGCGAGATCCCCATGCAGTCCTTCCACGACGGCCTGCCGCCCGCCCCGCCCGTCGCCGACTCGTGGCGCCGCATCGACGCCTGGGCCGAGGACAACTACCCGGAGCTCTTTGACCAGCTGTGCGAGGGCTGCACAAACAACGACCTCAACGAGCTCGAGCACGTCCTCGACTGCTCGCTGCCCAACGACGTGCGCGAGTCGCTGCAGCGCCACGACGGCCAGGAGCGCGGCGGCAACCCCACCGGCATCATCTTTGGCTGCATGCTGCTCGACTGCGAGGAGATTGTCCAGGAGCGCGACCAGTGGCGCAAGGTCAATACCGAGTATCTCTCGGCGGCCGCGGCGGCGGCGGCGGCGGCGACGCGGGCGCCCCTGCCGTTAAAAACCGTCGACAGCTTTGCCGACGCCGGCAACGGCAGCGCCGCCGGCAGCGCGCGCAGCAGCGTGGACAACGGCGAGGGCTCGTCCCGGGGGCCGCCCTCGGTCGCCAGCAACGGCACGCAGCAGTCGACGTGGCGGCAGGAGCTGCTGGCGCGCCAGAAGAGCGTGCCCGCCGGCGCCGTGCAAAAGGCCTACGCGCACCCGGCCTGGATCCCGCTCGTGCGCGACTGGGGCGGCAACAACCTGGCCGTCGACCTGGCGCCCGGGCCCCGCGGCCAGTGGGGCCAGGTCATTTTGTTTGGCCGCGACTACGACACAAAGTACGTCGTGGCCCGCTCGTGGGCGGCGTTCTTGGCGCTCGTGGCTGACGACCTGGCCAGCGGCAAGTGGTTCATCGACGAGGACACCAACGAGCTCAAGCTGCGCGAGTTCAAGAGCGCGCGCGTCGAGCCGCCCTACTTTGACATTCTCCGCTGGCGGATGGACCAAAAGTACAACCGCCGCATCAACAAGCGCGCGTCGGCCGTGCCGGCCGCCTCGCCCACCGCCGGCGTCGGCGCGGGCTCGCCCTACGCCAGCCCCACGGAGCCTACCGCCGCCGCCGCCGCCGACCGCGGCCGCCCGCTGCAGCGGCTCAGCATCCACTCGCCGCTGGCCAGCCCGAGCCGGCCGGGCTACGGCGGCGGCGTCGGCGGCAACAGCAAGCCCAGCCCGCTGGCGCGCGTGACCGAGGAGACGTCGCTGCCCGAGCTCAACCTGGTCCTGCCCACCAACGAAGAGGCCGAGATGCTCGTCGAGGTGGCCACGCCGCGGGCGCCGGCGCCGGCGTCCAAGCTGTCGGTGTCGACGACGGCCGAGTCGTCCGAGGCCGAGGTCGCAACCGCCACCGCAGCCAACGACGAGAACGGGTCGAACGGGTCTGCACAAAAATCGGCCAAGAGCGCCGGCAAGGGCAAGCAGGCGACGGTCGAGACGGAGGCCGAGGATGCGATGAAGACGATTGAGATTTAGGCATTGTCTCCGTCGGCCTCGACAACGTATACCCAACCCACGCGCACACGCACGCGCAGGCGCACACCCACACGGAGCGGCCGTGCAGACGCGATACCATCAGCTTTGGATAGGAGTTTATTACGGCGTCGGGCATGCATTTACAGCATAAAAGAGGGCTCTGGCGGTATTGTCACATTGCGGATGTGTTGATTTTTTTCTTTTTCTTTTTTTCTTTTTTTCTTTTTTTCTTTTTTCTTCTTTTTTTTCCTTTTCCTTTTCTTCTTCTTTTTTTTCTTTTTTTTCTTTTTTTTTTCTTTTCTTCTTTTCTTCTTTTTTTCTCTTTTTCTCTTCTGTTTTTCTCTTTTTTCTTCTCTTCCTCGTCTGCCTTTGTCTACGTTTACGTTACGTTTGTTTTCTCACCGCCACCCAGCACTGCAATAGACGGGAGAGCGGCAGGGTTCATCGGGCATGTACGTTTCTCGACGCCGTTGTGTTTCCATTCGTCTCGCGTCGCGGCCTATACTTTTGTCGTAATGGTATTTTCAGCACCTCTGTAACTGCCGTGCGTATGTTGTGCGTTGTGCGTTTGTGCGTATTGAGCGAGTTGAGCGTCTTCCGCTGTGGCTGCGTCACGTGACCACCAGCCACGTACGCAAGGCAGGCGCGAAACGCCCCGCCGGCCGCGCCTTCCAGAGCTTCCGCCTGCAATCACCATCACCACCATCGTCACCACCACCGCCGTCACCACCACCGCCGTCACCACCACCATCACCGCTCGACGACACAGCGCACAACCCGCCTCGTCTCTGGCAACGGCAACGCAAGCGCATCGCAGCCACCGACCGCCGCGGTCCCGTCTTTCCGATCCAGCCGGCCTCTCCAGCCGGCGTCGTCTCCTCCTCCTTCTCCTTCACAGTCTGCGCCTCCGCCCCCCGCCATGCCGTTTGACGACGAGCGCCTCTGGAAGTTCCAGTGGCCGCAGTGGCTGGGCTCGGTGTGGGCGCGCAACGCCGGCGTGTACGCGTCGGGCGCGCTCTTCTCGCTGGCGTTTTACGTGATGCTGGACGCGGCCGTGTGGTCCAAGAGCGCGGGCAACGGCAGCGACGTGCACGTGACGTTTGTGGACTGGCTGCCGCTGCTGTGCAGCAGCCTGGGCATGCTGATTATCAACTCGGTGGAAAAGGCGCGGCTGGCGTCGGACAGCATCGGCTACGCGGGGCTCGGCATGGGCGGCGGCGGCATGGGCGGCGGCGTCGCCTGGCAGGCGCGCGTCGTGCTGTTCCTGGGCTTTGCCAGCCTGGCCGGCGGCATGGCCGGCGGCGTGTGCATCTTTGTGCTCAAGTTTGTCGTGCCCAGCGTGGCCATGCCGATGCTGGGCATGGGCATCGAGAACGTCGTGGCCAACGGCCTCGTCGGTCTGAGGTGAGTTGCCTGCTTTGTATCTGCTTGTGTCTGCTTTCTGCGTTTGCTTTCTGCGTCTGTTTCTGTGTCTTCCGTTTCGTGCATCGCTGACAGCACAGCTCGGTTGTTCTCTGGATCAGCCAGAACATGGAGGACGAGTACGCCTACAACCTGGCTTTGTAGGGCGGCGGCGGCGGCGGCGGCGGCGGCGACAGCAGAATCAATCACAGCCGTGTCCGTCTGGCGCCGCTGCCCTCGACGCCGGCCGGCTTCTCCTGTCTTGTCTGTCCCAATCACTCGTTTATCTGTCTTGTTTTGCAGCCACTCTTTGTCTCCTTTGTATTTGTCTTTTCTTTCCTTCTGTCTCTTTTGTCTGTCTCCTCGTCTGTCTCCTCTGTCTGTCTCCTCTGTCTGTCTCCTCTGTCTGTCTCTTCTGTCTGTCTCTTCTGTCTCTCTGTCTCTCTTCGCTCGTCTCTTGTCTGTGCTCTTCCGAAGAAAGGCGTCGCACATCGGAATCAATCTGCTTTCCATGCTCCCCATGCCCTGTTGCAGGCCGTCAAGCCAAGTTTCGCTGCCGCAGTCGTACGATTCGGACAGCGTCCACGTTGGCTGGCCATTCGAGCTTATCAACGCGTATATTCATCCTGCAGTGTCCAGCGTTCCAATGGAGCGGTGAGGATACTCGTACACCCAGCCGCCCTGCACTTCATTGTGCACTTCCAGCTGTCTCACTGGACACGGGCTCTTGCTACCGTCCCCGAGGCTCGTCCGAGCGAAGCGGCAGGCGGCAGGATATGCAGTCATCCTCTTTTCTTCTTTCTCTGCTTTTTCTCTGAATTCATTCACCGACAGCATCCTGCTTCGGTCATGAGACATGGCGGTGAAGCGGTGCACCCGACTCGCTGAGCAATGTCTCGGACGCCCATCAGGGGTTGGAGGAAAACGAAGGAAAAAAAAGAAGGAGAAAGAAAGATAAAAAAGAAAGAAGAAAAACACCCGACTGAGCGGATGCACACGCCCGCATGAAATGACAAATCAAAAAGAGTGCCAGCCTCGTTTTCGCCGCCAATCGGAGCTGCGCTGGCCTCGTCTGCTGGACCCCCGTCCGCAGCACGCCTCCCCGCCGTCCTTTCTCGAGATGTGCAGCGCGTCTGCCCCGATCCTGCACGAGGACGAAAAGGAAAAAAAAGAAAAAGCAAAAGGACTGTGCATAGCGGGGTCCAACGCGGACAGTCGAGTGCCACGGCCGCAAGAGTCAACAGAACCAGCGCCGCCGTGCGTCGTGTGCTTTTCGTTCTCGTCCCCTTCTCGTCTCCTCTCTTGCCTCGTCTGCGTCGTGCCCGGCCGCCTGTGCAACGTGCGCCTTGGCGCAGACCCTGCCCTGTCCCGTTCCCTTGACGCTGTCCGACCCGACGCCAGCCAAACAGAACAGCAAAGCGCACGGCACCGCTCACCGGTCTGTTTCACTTTTGCGTCCTTTTGCCTCGCGTCTCTTCGCTGCCCGCGCACGCAGGCCGCCGACTATGCAAACAGCACACACCCTCTTTCGACGCTGGCTCCTCTCGTACCAGATGCGCAGCCGGCTGCATGCAGTCGAAAAAAAAGGGGGGGAGCCTTGGATCGGTGAGGAGTCAGCTCGGCCAGGTTTGCCAGTACGAACCAGATGCGAACCAGAAAAGGGCCGGGGGCAGACTGTCATGTGAACACCCTTGTCATCAACATGCAGCTCGTATCGTAGTCGTAGAGGCTGCGCGTCTTGGGGGACAAAGCGATGGCCATGACGGCGCAGGTGCGTCGAGGCAGGCCATGGCCGACAGTGGACCAGACGTGTATTTCGGATCTGGGATGAATGAGCAGGAAGAAAGTAAAAAAGAAGGGAAAAAAAAAACTGCTGGCTCGCTGCTGCTGCTCAAAGAGCTCTTGTATGCACGTCAGCAGAGCTCCGCCTGGACAGCGGACTAAGCAGCCCCGGGCGGGCCTCCTTCTGCCGTGAGAGGCTGAGTGAGAGAGCTACCCCAGGCATCCGAACCGGGCAGGTATCTCTGACCTGGAGGTACTTGTGCCGTCCGCGCCCACGCCCACGCCTCGCGCCTCACGCCTCACGCCCTGGGGAGACTGCGGCAGCACCACAACGGGCACGTCGAGTCGATCGATTCGGCGGCACAACCTGCGAGGGCGTGTGCATAGGCGACCGTGGGCGGTGGAGAGCAAGGCGTGCTGATAGCAGGTCAGCGCTGGAAAGACGCAAAGGGCGCCGGCCGGAGACATTGTCCGGTCCCAAGCGACGGACGGCGGGCGCACGGCCGAGGTGAGCTGGACGAGGTGGACGAGACAGTCAGCTCCCAAGCTGCGTCCGGCGCCTCGCATGGCTCACGTACCGATTAGCAAGCAGGTGTTGTCGGTGGATGATTCCCACACCCCCCTTTCTCGCCTGCCACTGGACCAGCCTTGCCTGTCGTTTGCCTGTCGTTTGCCTGTACACTTTGCCTGTCCAGTTGCCTGTCCAGTTTCTGTTCCGCTTTTTGCTCGTCGTATATCATATTGGCGTCTCACCTTGCGCTCTGCTGACGCTGGCTAGGCTGAGGCTGATACAAGGACCACGAAACCAGAGATGGCCCGGAGGAACACATGCTCTCGGAACGCCAAAACGCCACAGACGAGAAACAAGGGCGGCTGCAGCGGCTGCTCAGCGGGAGGGGGACACAAGAGGGCCAGGTGACGGGCAAACGGGGGCGGGCGTTGCTCGTCTGCAGTCAGCTTGTTGCACTTGGCATCCCCAGCCGAGCTTTTTTTTCTGTTTTTTCTGTTTTTTTTTTTTTCTTCTTTTTTCTTTTTTTTGGCAGAGCCGTCTTGCTTTGTTCGGACACGCTCCCGTCGAGGACTGCGTCCGGGCGGTCAGACGGCTGCGGCCATCCCGCAGACGACCAGCGCAGACGAGCGCGAGGCAGGCTGTCCCAAACAAGACCACGCTGTTGTTGCAGCCTGCAAGGTTGCACAAGCGCGTTCCCGAGTGAGAAAGGAGAGGATGGGTTGCAGCAACGTGGACAGACCGTGCCGACAAGTGGCGAGACCCAAAGGCGAGCAGCCGCTTCACAACCACACGTCCACGCTGCCCTGCCATGGCGCACCGAATGGCCCATCTGCCCGCTGTCGCTGCTTCAGAGCAGCCCGCCGTACAGGCCTGGTGCGGCCCGGCGTGATCTCGCGGCCTCCCGTACCTCGAGAGTCTTTCCGCTGTTGGTCTGCGCGTGCTGCAAAACCCACGAAAAGACGAAAAGACGAAAAGAGAGAAAAAAGCAACCATGCTGCGACTGCGGCCAAGCCAAGCCCGCATCAGAGCATCCTTTGCACGCACACGGCCGCGTGCTCCATATGGCAAGGCCCAGATGGGTAAGAGCCTGTGCAGTCAACCGGGCGAGTGTGGGATGCAGTGTGGATGAATGACGGAGAGACCCAAAAAAGCGGCCAGACAGCAAAACGAGAGCCACGGTTGGATGGGCCACAAAATGACACATCACTTCTGCGCCTCCAGAGGCCTCTGCGACGGACGGGCCTCTGCGACGGGCCTCTCGCGGCGCCATGTAGACAGATGTCGCCAGCGCAGCAGCAGGCTTCTCCTCACGCCTGCATCAGATGGCCTGCTGCGCAGTCCGCATTGGGCAAGCCAGGTCTCGGCCTCAGCATGCTCCCTGTCCTCGATACGACGAGAGACCCCTCCTTTCCGTCTTGACATGCATGGGCGATGTGCTTGCGGGGGGCCGCGGCACGAGGAGGAAGCGAAGCTGCTTTGCAGAAACAAGCAGCACGGCACCGTGTAAAGAACTTGGTGTGGCTGCCCTGTTTTGTTTTGTTTTGCTGCACAAACACAAAACACAAAACAGGGACGAGCCAGGCCCAACACCGCCCTTTCCGCCGCCGAGGGAGGGCCCATGCCGAGCAGTGATTAGGCAGACGGCTTCCCACGGTCGTGCAAGCGGCGCGCGGCGGGGCGTGAAAAGGCGGGATCGGCGGCAACCGTCGGGCCTCTGCTGCGACTCTGACATGGCACAAGGCGTTTTGTCGTGCGCCCAGGCAATGACGAAAAACGCAATTCCAGGCTAGAGTGAGATGGCCGAAAGAGGGGTATGCTGCATCGAGAACGCGAGACGAGGGCTCGTGTTTCGAGAGGACGGCATCTGCAGGCGGCCCAAAACGGCGGCCAGAGTGCGTCCGAGCTGCACCGTCCGCGCAGCGTTCACCAGCAGCTCGCTTGCCGTGCCCGTCGGCCTGGACTGGCTCTGTGCACGCGCGTGACGTTTTTGTGTACGCGCATGACAGCCACAGAGCAGCAGGTTTCTCTCCGTGCTGCAGACGGCCAGTCCGGTCGGCCGGTCGGCCGGCCGGCCTGCCTGCTGCCTGCCTGCCTGCTGCCTGCCTGCCTGTCTCGCAGGGAGAGACTCGTAAACGTTGCCGTGACGTTGCCATTGACGACATCCCCCCCTCTGACCGTCTCTTGGTTTTCTGAGAGCCCGCCTGGGTCGATCTGCGTCTCGTCGCTGCTCGTGAATGAGCAGGCAGCACGTCCGCAGACTGGCCGAGCGCTGCGGTGGCTGCATTTTCTCTTGCGATCACACTTGTCCATGGCCGTGCCGCGCTGAGGTCAGTCGGCGGCCCTGCAGAGACGGAGCGCTCTGGGACTGGCAAGGCGGGTCCTGGCAGCACAGTGAGATGCGCGTGGCCGTGGTGCTGTGTTGTTGGATGCATGCAGTGTGGCTCTGGCTGCAGGGCAGACGGCCGGGCGCGGTTTCTGGAAGTGTTCTGGGCGACCGGGGGGGGATGGCCCGTGACGTGGCATGCCTTGCGTGTTGGACGTCGCGCCATTTCGTCCTGCTTTGTCGTGTTTTGCCCTGGAGCTCTCTGCAGAGCCGCCGTCGCCGCGTCCTCTGGTCCTTGTGGTCTGTCTTCGTGGCCTTGTCGAGGACGAAAAAGTCCGCCGCTGAAACGCCCACGCAGTTCCGTCGTCATGGCGCCGGGGCTGGATCCTGGAGGAGCCGTTTGTTCGTCCCATGATCCCGGGAGGTGAGCTGACGAAATGGAGGGGGAGGGCGGGCAAGCTTGCCTCGGAACATGCTGAGCAAGTGCTTGTGAGACGTAGGAGATGATGACGACGACACTGGCGATAGGATGCGATTTGCTGCCCCTTTCTTGTCGTTTGTGGATCGCCCCTTCCCTCCATGCTCCAGACATCAAAAATGAAAACAGTACTATATATGAGGAAGTCACACTGCGTAAAGTATATGTACAGCAAAACAGCATCCTTCCCTGCTAGGCCCCTGGTCGTTCCTTCCCCTGCAATAAGCGCGCGATCTGAGCTAGTTTTTTTTTTTTTTTGCCCTGTCTGTTGACGACAGATCGTGGGGAGGAACGAATGATGTGCAGCTGTGTTTCAGGACAGGGAAGCTGCGATGGGTAGTGCTGTCCGCTCCAGAGCCAGAAAAAGGGAAGGAAGACGTGAAACCACCGACGCGAAATAGGAGCCGAAAGAGGAAGGAGCGGACAGCGCGCCGGCAATGGAGGAAGGAGCGCCATTAACACGTAAAAGTATTTTTTTTTCAATAAATAAAATAACCAGATAGATAAAAACCAATTAGCAAAACAAACCCGCGTGTTGGGATAAAAATGGTTAAAAAAAACTCTGTATTATTCAAGAGTAAACACTGGAGACTCCCTGAGAAACAAAACATCTGCCGCAGTCGAGTTAAAGGGTGTTCACCGCGAATGCGAGTCAACAAAATAAACAATACACCATCATACAAAGCAAAAAAAAGACTGGTTGAGGCTGCCTCTTCCAGCATAGCCGGACTGGCCATGCAGAGGCCGGTCTTGAACGGAGCGGCCTGCATTGATGCGTTGTCCTTCCATCGAGGGCGGGCTTACATGAATCTGTTGTGCACTGCCGCGCCTTTTTTTCTTTTCTTCCTTTCTTCTTTCAAACGCCGCCGAACATACAGCGTGGGAGACGCAGAGACAGGGCGGCTCCGGCGGTACAGGGTTGCATGAAAACGGGACAGTAGTGGTGATGTGCGACAGGGGTGTTAATGTTCTGTACTTCTCTCTTTCTTCTTCTTCTCTTTGCTATATGTACAGCACGTAGTTGCAGGGCAGCCAACGGCCCGTGAGAGAAGAGGGCACTCGTATCTGCACATGGCCGAAAAGAAAAGAAAAGAGGGAAAGAAAAAGAAGGAAAAAGAAAAAAAAAAAGACGCAGGACCGGTACGCGTATTGCAACTGTCCATGAGCGAGGCGTACCGTTGCAGGCACTTTGCGGAAACGTCGTGTTTACTGACGGGTCCTTCCGCGGGCGTATCGAATGTCGATGCTACGCCACGACGCTGTGAGTTGCTGCGCAGGCATGCAGAAGATTGTGTGGCAGCCAAACAACTGGCAGGGAAAGCGATATCCCAAAGCAGGGCTGGTGCTTGAGGTTTCTTTTTTTTCTTTTTTTTCTTTCTTTTCTTTCTTTCCTTTCTTTCCTTTCTTTCCTTTCTTTCCTTTCCTTTTCTTTCCCTTCCCTTCATACTTCTTCCAGGTCACCTTTGTCCTCCAGAACCACGAGTGCTAAAGGCACCCCCCTTCTTACCCTGCTTTTTGTGATCTGCGGTTCGATGGAACAAGGATGCGTCTCTGCTGTGTTGTTTTCTCTGATCGCGTGCAGCCAGGCCACACCGGCTGCGACTCTGCCGCAGGAAACAGCCTGGAGGGCGATCTGCAGAGCTGTTTGTGGTTTTCCTGCAGGCCGGCCGATGCTGCAATGCACAATACAACAAAGCACGGCAGTGTAATACACAGTATGCGGTAGAACAAGCAGACCGTGCATGTCGAATGCGCCGACGAGCGCAGTGTTCTCACAGCAAGAAACAAGAAACGAGAAACGAGAAACGAGAAATACGAAAGACCGGCGTCGCCCGCCAAAGGGAAGCAACGCCACGGGCCCTCCCGCGCTCTAACCAAAAAGAACCAGTGATCATAACCTAAAACTGACCAAGGAAGGTGCGGATGGCATATTTTTCTTCCTTTTTTTCTCCCCAAAGATAAAAGAAGACCAACAATGCGGGAGACAGGTCGATGCAACCGGGATCTTTTTCCTGTTTTCAAGTACCTTTTTCTGTACAGACCGACATGGACGGCCGACAGGTGCGTGCCTGGGCGGGCTGCAGCTGCGCACACCCTCGCGGCCACGATCCTCTTGTTCCTTCCGTCTTCCGCAGCCTGTGAGACGGCATCCTGTCCCTCCCTCTGGCAGCAGATGTGCTTTTGCGCCTTTTTTCTGCAAAACGGGAGGGCGGGAGGGTGTGATCCAGCCACGGGAGGGAGCGTCGCCGCATCCCATTTGCTGCCGCCGGCCATTCCCTCGCCGTTTGTGGCAACGGCATCCTTTGCCAGAGTCCCGCCCATCTGCCGGACGTGATCAGTCAACTGCGGGACGCAGGCGTGTCTGCTTGGACTTGGAGCTTGGAGCACGCTGCGCGCGAGGCGGCAGGCGATAACGTGAGCCGATCACACACGACATCTGCCTTGCAGACCTGTATATGTATGTGCAAGGAGGAGACGAAGCCAGGAGCCGTTTATTCGCGCACGGCAGAGACACAGGCCGAAAATGGCACGACGCGGGGACTCTCGAAGCGTCCTCTTAAGATGTCTTCTTCGACGAGCGCCGCGCTGCAGCGGCCGAGTTGCCCTGCTCAGGGTACAGTGAGGCTGCAGTGCCCTTTAAAGGGGTATGGGTATAATAAGGCCAATATCGAGTCTGCATTGCAGCAGACGAGTTGGGGTCGTACTGATGCAAGCAGCAGAACGGGGCCCGGAATGCAAGAGAAAAAGAGAACAAAAAGGGAAAGAATAAGTCCAGCAGGACCACCAACAACGGCCTTGTTGACGTGGCAGCCTTGAGACTTGCTGGACAGGCGAGAGGACGTCGTACGACCGGTTTGGTTGCACTTGAGCCTTTTCTGGGACATGGGAGCTTCCATTCGGGGGCCATTCCCTCGTTTCGCAGAGTAGCAAGGGCGGTGGGCGGTAGACGATGGACGGTGGACGATGGACGATGCGCTGGCAATGTGTTGGTATCGACAGTCAGTTGCAACAAAAGTTGGCAGCGGTGGAGTACGAGTTGCAGGGCCAAGAGAGCCTTGTCCCACCAAAAACGGTCTCTGGGATGTTCAAAGCCTCGCTTGTCGAAGAAAAAAAACAAAAAAACCAGGTCATCTCCATTCCTCCAGTCGCCTTTCTGGATATTTGGCCGGCCGGTGATTTCCAGCTGATCGCCGCCGCCACTGTTTCTCGCGTACAATAGCTCCTGACAGGCACTGCCGAAAAAGGGAGGCCACTGTCAGCATTCCTGCGTCCTTGACGAGATCACGCCCGCCATGGCCATGGACATAAAGTCTGCAAATACGAGGCAATAGGACACGGCCTACACGGGCCTTTTTCTCGTTGGATGCTGCCTGATGGCTGAACTGCTCGTATTAAAACCGTTTATTTATGCCAAAGCCTATTCTCGGCACCAAATTCCCGTCTTCTTTGTTCTCTCGGATGCCCGGCAAGCCAAGTCCTTCCACTGGACCACGGCCGTTCCGAGCGCAGCCTTTTCTTCCCTAAAAAGGAGAGCAGACGGCCGGTGTTCTTGGCGAACAGCGTACGAGTACTTTACTTTCTAGCGTCTGTGCCCTATTTTGGTGATGGCCTAAAAGCTCGTATCGTGAGGTTGCTTCGGGCATTCCTTTATGTCCCACTGTAAGAGAGCTTTGAGTTTGCAAGATACGAGTATTGTATTTTTTCTTTTCTCTCTCCCTCTCTCTCTCCCCCTCTCCCTCTCTATTTCTTACTTTGATTACCTTGATTAGTTGATCACTTGATTCCTTGATTCCTTAATTGCCTGGTTGCTTGATTGCCTTGATTTACGTTCTTGATTTCCCTTTGAATCCTTGGCTTTGATCTGCATGCTGTTTCTTTCCCCGTACAACCTCTTGCAATCAAAGAGGCTTTTAACGGACAGTGAGCGTTGTCGTTCCTGCTTGGCATTCCCTTACAGAGTACTCGTACTCGTACGCACAAGACCGAAATAAGGTCTCTCCCCTCCTCGCGACTCACCTTACCCTGCCCGCTGCTTTTGCTTGCAACGTATCTTCTTGCCCGTTCGCCCACCGTACTTTTGTTGTCCGGCCTGTCCGCCGCTTGTCTGTTTCTCAGCGCCCTGCGGCCCATGCAATGTGCGATGACTCGCCTCGTTCAGAGGGGCCGCATGCAGCATGCAGACTCTGGCAGCCGGCGAGAATTCAGCCTGCTGAGATGTCGTGCAGCATCTCGTGCAGCCTGTCCTGCAACGTCCTCGGAGTGCTCAGGGTGCTCTGGGGAGAGCAGACGAGCGGTTTTTTCTCTATTTTTTATCTTACTATAATCTATTTTTATAATCTTGTTAGGATTATTGTTTTTTTCCCCCCTTGTTCTTCTCTTCTCTTCTTTTCCTTTCCTTTCCTTTCCTTTCTTCTCATCGCGATTCAGATGGCGTGGAAAAGCGTCTTCTCCGAAGATTCAGGCTCCATGCCGTTTTCTGCTTAGAGTGCTCTTTCCCCTTTCTGCGAGCGGGTTCTCCCACGCCTGCCGCTTTTGCGTCATCCGCCAAACGAACTACTCGTAGACGACGTGGCTCTCTCTGCGGTGTTATTTTTTTGGGAAACCACGATGCAGCTGTAAGCACGTCTTGTCTTGGCCTCCTTCCGTGTCTGGCGTTCCCAGGCCGCCCCTTCCTGTTGCTCATCGTCGTGGCCTTCCCTTCTTGGGCCCTCCGCTCTTGCCTGTCCGGCGCCGGTGCCGGCCCAGCCCAAACGCCAGAGGGCGGCGTAAGACGGGCGACGCAACCAGTCCTAGCCTCCTGCCCAACACCTCTTGCGAAACGCAACGGCCAAAACGACAGCGCAAGAGGCAGGCGCAAAGCGCAAAACGGAGCCTGAAACGCCCCGCGTGACCAGCCCCCATGGGCTTTTGCTGGACGCCTGGCCAATCACAGCGGCCGCCCGGCCGCCCACGTTTCTCTGCCCAACGTCCCGCGTAGTGTTCTTTGCTGCTTGCCGCCGAGGCGTCACTGTGACGAGATGCTTTCTGGGGTTCTTTTCCGGGTGCGTGGGCTGGTCTGCCTGCTGCCCCGGCAGGAGCGTCGCCATCGCAGCGAATCGAGATGGCGGCAGCGGTTTCGTCCGGCACCTTTTTGCTGCGTCCTGCCTGGCGATGCGTCATTGTCCCTTTCCTTTGTCTACGCGGTTTCGATACTGCACGGCAGGGGTACAAGCTCTTTCCGGGAGCACGACGAGCAACGTCCAGTCATTGTTTGCATCACGTCGCGTTTCTCACTCTCCCAGGACCGGCACCCGAGGCCCCATGACCTTGGCGCTTCCTTTGCCGCCTCCTTTGCCGCCTCCCTGCCTTGGCCTCACGGGGCCGGCGAAATGCGAAATGTCGGTGAGTGCGTGTCCATCAGCAATGGCGAGGGCCGTGCCAAAGCCGGTCGCGACGAAGAAGGGGAGAAGAAGAAAAGAGAAAAGAGAAAAGAGAAAAGAAAAGAAAGAAAGAAAGAAAGACACCAACACAGACGATCACAGACGGCATGCCTCGTTCCTCGGACGCGTCGCAAAAGGCCTCTCAACGATACGAGGCAGCTCCTCGCTGGCGCGCTCGGACGTGCTGTCATACCGATGCATCAAACGTTTGTAATAATACTTGCGGTGTGGGGTACTGGATGGATCCCTGTCAGAGAACAGAGAGCAATACGTCATTGCTTTCCCGTCTGTTTTTTGGGGGGTTTACGATATGAAAGTCATTTCTGCAAAACATGCCGTTTGTTTCAACCGGTATTACGACGTAGGGTTTAGCACGCTGGGCCTTGTCGACTGCCGCGACTTTCTTACCGCTGCATCCTCAATGCCCATCACAGGATCTTGCTGCGGCGTATTGTGTTTTCCGGGCGATTGCTCGGCCTCGTCTTGTCACTCCCTTTCTCCGGCACCGTTTTAGCGCTGCTGACAGGGAGAGGTATTCCTGCGTTGCTTGCATTGCCAGTCTACCGCCCCCTTGCTTTGTTTGCGCTTTTCTGCTTTCGTTTGGTGGATTCGTAGAGCACATATACCTACAAGTATTCATACGAGCGTGTACGAGTATCTACCGCGTCTACAGCAGCTGTATGGCGCACGACGATAATGCCGGCTTCGGGCAGAGATAAGTGGCAGCTTGCAGCGTGGGGTGACGTTGGGGGCCCGCCGCCTCTCCTCTTTTCGCGCTTGCCAGCAGGTCGTCCCGGCTGTGATTTGCCTGTTCACGATGCGATGAGGCGCGGGCTTATCAGTTTTCGCTCCTTTTTTTCCCTTCCTTTCCCCCCCTTTTCATTCGTGGCTTTGTGCTCCGCTCTGTCTGCCGTGTCCTCGTGCCCTCGTGCCCTCGTCCCCTCGTTCCTCGTCCCCTCGTTCCTCGTCCCCTCGTTCCTCGTCCCCGTCCCCTTCCCTCGTCCTCGTCCCCCGTGCCTCGTTTCTTGTTTGTCCCTGGCGCTGATCGCGCCGCTCCTCATCGTCCTCATTCGCTGCCATGTTCTTGGACGGCTCTTTGACTGCACATCCTGCCGCTTGGCCCCCTGACGAGACAATCTGAGGGATATTCGTGGCTTTCCTTTTCGGCCAAGATTTGGAAATTGGGCAGAGGGGCCTGTTCTGGATAAGCAGTTGCAAAGACGAGTGGACCCTCGTCCGTCCATGCGAGACTCGGAACTGCATCGTAGACGTGGATGCTTGCTCGCGGCGCTGCTCTGCGGAGAACAGGCCCGCGTGCCGCGCGCCGGCACGCTGCTGTGTCGCTGTCAAGGCGATACCGCCTGGCCGGATGCGAGTACCTGGCGCTACCTTGGTCGCTGCCAAACGCTGCCCACAGACAGGTACCACCCGGTCACCCCCCTTTTGCGCCTGTGCCTGCGTGCTTGCGTGCCTGGCACCAAGTCTCAGTCGCCCACTCTCTGTTATACGCGCAAGACTGCTTTCGTCGACACGAGGGCCAGCACAGGCGCGCTATTACACCGCTTTCCGTGTTAGTCGAGCTGTCATTGCTCAAACTGTCATCGCCAGAAAACCAAACCGCAAAACCGCCGAAATCCACCCCAGCCGGCCGGGAGCAATTTAAGCTCATTTTCGGCGTCGTCTCGTATTTCACTTCTTTACCGCCTCGTATGTATATATGAAGTACAGACCGCAGCGTATATGTACGAAACTACTCGTATTTCCACATGGCGGCGAGCGTTGCTCCCGCGGTTGGGTTTCCTTGTGTCTTGTGCTGGGACTGCCTTGCGCGGCACTAGCTGCCAACTTGCTTGGGCGGGCAAGGGCTTGGATGGGCGGCTTGCTTGGGCTTGCTTGGGCTTGGGCTTGGGCTTGGGCTTGGGCTGGTTTCGTCGTTGCGGTGTGCGCGGGCGTTTTGTGCTGTCCCATAGCGCCATTCGCTGGGGCGCGCGTTCCGAGAAAGGGGGCAGGCACTCCAAAAAAGGGGGGCGGGAGGCGAAAAACAAGACGAGAACGTCTGGGATCGGGAAATTGCAGAGGCAAGTACGAACGACGAGCGACGGGCAGGCGAGGAAGGAACAGACAAATGGCCGAGAGGGCAAGGGGCGGACTCGGCCAACGAGAGACAAGGCAAGGAACGTGGCCGTGACGGCTTACAATGTGACCACTTGCGAAACAATCGAGATTTGTAGGGAACAAAAAAAAAAAAAAGACCAAATAATACCCCCAAAACCCGGTTGCGCGTACTCAGAACCCACCTCCGTTTTGCAAGCTCCGTTACTCAGAACGTGGTTTCAGGGGGGGTGGCTCCTTCCTTGGCCAATCCGCAAAACGAAAAGGAAAAGAAAAAAAACGGCAGGACCTCCACTTCTTGTTCTCTTTCCTTCTTTCCTTCTTCTCTACCCCCTGTCGCACCGGTGGAGCGCAAGCAACCGCAAGTCTCCACTGATCTCCACAGCCTGTCTTCGTACTCGGTACCGTACCTCTGCCGTGGTTTTTTTTTTTCCCTTCTGTCGTTCTTCTGCGCTGTCCTGTCTTTCCTTCTGGCTTCCCCTCTGCGCCGCACGCATTTATTGCACGTCACTCGTGATCTGTATGCGCCGCGCCTTCCTCTGACGCATCCGTTCCTGCCTTGGGCGGCAGAGGTGAGCCCGGGCAAGTGCGGCATCTTGCGGTGAAGGCAGTTGCGACCTGACGACCCGTGTATCTCGATCGTGCGTTTCTTGTATTCTTTGAATTTATTTTTGGGTTTCTTTTCTTTTCTTTTCTTTTATTTTTCCTGTACATAGTACCAAAAGCCGACCCAGTCAATTAAGCTCCCTGTCCTTGCTATTTTTTCTTGGGTGCAAATTTTCTGTCTAACCCTTGTCGGGTATGATTCACCACTTTGTTTCCTCCTTCCCCCCAACTTCCTCGCCGAAGAAGGCGCTGCCGGGTACAAAGTACCTGCGTATCTGGGTGACCTCACCATGGCGCCAGCCCGCCGTCCTCCGCCGCAACGATACCAAGTAGCACACCCCAGCAGCACTAACGCCAACTTCCCTCTTAAGTAACCGTCGCTCGCCGCTCCTTCCCTATTACACAGCAGCACCGTTTTGCGCGAGACTCGAGTTGCTTCCTTTCTCGTCCTTCCTCTTCTCTCCTCACGACCACGCTGCGCACACAACACAGACACGCAAGCATACACGACCACACATCGCCGCACATCCGCGCATCCGCACATCGCCCGCGTCATACCGAGACACGCACCCCGCGCGCATATCCCCTCACGCCGGCCCATTGCGGCAGGCGGCCAGCGCATCTGCGCCAGCGCACTTTGGCATCGCCCGGCATCAGCATCGTCACGCAGGAGGCAGACGCAGCACGCAGCACGCAGCACACACCGGACAAGGAATCCGCCTGTGCTCTGTCCGCTGTACACGGTGATTCCGCCTTTTCGGCGTACTTGCGCACGGCTGTGGAACGGCCAACGGCATCGAAGAAGCGGACATCAGAAGAAGAAGAAGCAGAAGCAGAGCAGAAGCAGCAACAGCAACAGCAACAGCACAGAAACAGCAACAGAAACAGAAGAAGAAACAGCAACAGAAGCAGCAACAGAAGCAGCAACAGAAACAACAGCAGCAACAACAGCAACAACACCACCGACACCAACACCAACAGCGGTGGACCACCAAACCCGAAACTCTTTCGTTCAGGCTCCGCCCTGCAGGACGCCCCTTTCTGCACGACAGCGCTCCTGCATACGCGCCTCTTTGCGCCTGCAGCCTGATCGGCCTGCGCGTGTTGGCGCAAAACGCAGAACACGCCGTCCGCAAGGCCAGCCAGCGCCAGCCACGGACAGCGGCCGCACCGGTGCCCGCGGACACGGAGACTGCGGCCGGACACGCGGCAGCCGAGGACAGCAACAGCACCGGCAGCACAACGCAGCACTCCGGCAGCGCAAAGACAGCACCGGCAGCGCAGACAGCACCAGGCAGACGTCCTGGACGGCCATGGGAGCGTGTCCCCCAGCGCCTGCTGCTACCCTTGGCCCAGGTTCCTGGCTGTAACCCACAGACCGGCGGCTGCCACCGCAGTCCTGCATTGGCTTCCTCGCATCCTTTTCGTTTCCTGCGGCCCCTACCCGCCCTACCCTCGCAAACCGCACTCGCCAGGGCGCCGGCGTACCTGTACACGGCCTGTACCTCGACCGGAGGGGGGTGGCTCGCGTCCTGTCTTCTCTCTTGCTGTCTCCGCTTCTCCTCCTCTCCTCCTCGTCTCTCTTCTCTCCCTCCTCCCACGCCCCTCTCAAACCGGCGGCCGCTGCAACGACACCACACAACGGCAGCGCAACGGCCTGCAACAGAGCACGCAACGCGGAGCAAGCCCTCACCACCAGCTGAGCTGCAGCCAGGGCAGATGCAACACCACGGCTGAGCAGGCCCTCTGTGTACTCCGTCTCGTGCAGCCGGGACGCTCTGCTGGCCAGACCTGCTGCTCAAGCACATAAATCACCACACCCCCCACCCTCCTTTTCTCTGTTGTGGGCTGGACTCGCATCGACTTCCGCTCCCTCTGTTTTGTTCACTTGTCCGCCTCTTCTTGCAGTTGCTGCAGCCTTTGACCAGGAGCTGTAGCTGCACTTGCACAAGTCCCTGCTCACACGGTTTCTTCAGCTCCCGGCGACGTCCTCCCGCTTTCTCTTCTTTTTCACGAGCCAGCCTCAAGACCTCTTGCCCTCCTTGACAATGCGGCGCAGAGCACTGTAGCAAACGCACCTTGATCCGTCTGAAAGCGTCACGAGAGCGCCGAGAGCGTCTCCTCCACAGCCACAACTGCGCATGTCCCGGGCCTCTCCTCGTCTCTGCGCGGACCCCGAGAACCCCGACAGCCATGCCTCTCTTCAACCTCGCATCCCTCACAACGCAAACCACAGCAACGGCCTCGTCCGTCTCGATCCCGTCATCGATGGAAGACGGCGCCTCGACCGCGCCCGTGTCCACGCCGCTGTCGTCGTCGCCCACCACCTCCGTTGCCAGCTTCAAGTCGTCCCTGAGCCGCAAAATGGCGCTCAGCAGGAGCTCGTCCCGGGACAGCAGCCGCGCCCCGACGCAGGGCACGCCGCTCGCCGGCCCCTTGGTGGAAGGCTACATCCTGTCGCAGGCGCTGGAGCAGGCGCAGGCGCAGCCGCTCGAGGCGCAGCCGCTCGAGGGCGCGGACGCGCCCACGCCCACCTACGGCAGCTCCATGGTGCCCTCGCCCGAGCCGCTCCGCGGCCGGGACCTGGGCCCCGTCCCCCTCGCCTCGTTCCAGCTGCCCGAGGCCGTCCTCCCCCACCCCCGCATGGGCGAGTCGACGCCCCAGTCCACGCCGCCGCCCAGCATCCATCCGGGCACCGGCCCGGCGCCCCCCGAAGCGGCCAAGCAGAACGGCGGCGGCAGCAGCATCATCCGCCGCCTGTCCAACCGCGCGTCCAAGGCCATTATCCCGCGACGCCGGCCGTCGTCCGCCCACCCCAACAGCCGGGACGTCAGCGTCGGCCCGGGCATCCTCCGCCGGCGAAGCGACAGCAACAACACGGCGCCGGCCAGCGACCTGGCAATGGACCGCCCCACGTTCGACACGGACTCCGAGTACGACGCAGACGAGCGGGACGACGGCGAGAGCATCGCCACGTCCGTGTTTGACGCCGTGTCAGCCACGGACGCGTCGGCCGACGGCTCTGTCTCGGCGGCGGCGGCAGCAGCAGCAGCAGCACCTCCGCCGCCGCCCACCCAGGTCGGGCCCGTGATCCCGCTCGCGCTGCTCCACGGCGTGCCCATCCGCAAGGTGACCAAGAAAAACAACAGCAAGCGCATCGTGCTCACGCTCGACGCCGAGGCCGGCAAGATCACCTGGGACAAGGCGCGCCCGTCCAAGTGCCTGTACATTGACGACATCAAGGAGATCCGCACGGCCGCGGACATTCGCCAGTACCGCCTCGACTCCAACGTCCCCGCGTCCGAGGAGGGCCGCTTCTTCTCCATCCTCTACACCGTCCCGGAAACCACGCAGACAAAGACCATGCACCTCATTGCCGACACCCCCGAGAGCTTTGCCGACTGGACCACCACGCTCGACGCCATCTACAAGCACCGCCAGGACATGATCGCCTCGCTCATGGCCTTTAACGACAAGGCCGTCCGCGGCTACTGGAACCGCGAAATGGCCAAGCCGTCCGCCGGCGGCGAGATCGACCTGGCCGGCGTCGAGCGCGTCTGCCGCAACCTGCACATCCACGTGCCCCAGGACACGATCCGCCGCAACTTTGCCGAGGCCGACGTGCAAAAGACGGGCCGCCTCAACTACGCCGGCTTCCAGGAATTTGTGCGCCTGATGAAGAAGCGCAGCGACATCCACGCCATCTACCGCACCGTCGCCGGGAACCCGACGCGCGGCGTCACGCGCGACGAGTTTTTCGACTTTTTGCGCAACACCCAGGGCGAAAACGTCGACGACGAGCTGGCGTCGTGGGACGCCGTGTTTGCGCGCTTTGCGCGCCGGCCCAAGACGGCGGCGTTGGCGGCGTCTTCGGCGGCGGCGTCGGCGGCCTCCTCTGTCCAGGACGCTCCGGTGACGAGCGACGGCGAGTCCGCCGTCAGCGTCAGCGCCAGCGCCAGCGCCGAGGACGTGGACGTGCCGCGCATGTCGGAAGCAGGCTTTGCGAGCTACCTGACCTCGACCTACAACCTGGCCATCCTCAAGGAGCCCAAGGAGTACACGCTCGACCGGCCCATGAACGAGTACTACATTTCGAGCTCCCACAACACGTACCTCGTCGGCCGCCAGGTGGTCGGCACGTCGAGCGTCGAGGGCTACATCTCGGCGCTCACGCGCGGCTGCCGCTGCGTGGAGATTGACTGCTGGGACGGCGCCGACGGGCAGCCCATTGTCGTGCACGGCAAGACGCTGACCTCGAGCATCGCCTTCCGCGAGGCCGTCAACGCCATCAACCGCTACGCCTTTGTCAAGTCGCCCTTCCCCCTGTGGATCTCGCTCGAGGTGCACTGCAACCCGGAGCAGCAGCGGATCATGGCCCGGATCATGCGGGAGGTGTTTGGCGCCAAGCTGGTGACGGAGCCGCTGTCCAACGCCACCAACCGCCTGCCGTCGCCGACGGAGCTCCGGGGCCGCATTCTCGTCAAGACCAAGAAGACGCAGCAGCCGCTGCCCGTCGCGCTTCCTCTTCCGCCCTTGCCCCTGCAGACGTCCAGCGAGGTCCTTGCGTGGGCCGGTGGCAGCACCGGCAGCGAGTTTACCGGCCGGCGCCGGGGCAACAGCCTGCCGACGACGGCGACGGCGGCGGCGCTCGTCTACACGCCGCCCACAAACACGCCGACCTCGCCGCTCTACGCGGCGAGCTACGCGGCGAGCTACGCATCGAGCCGCGGCGGCAGTCCGGTTCTCGGCCCCGGGTACGCCCCCGGGCACGCCCCCGGACACGCGACGACGACGCCAATGACGCCGATGACGCCGGTGACGCCGCGCAAGGCCAGCACGCCCAAGCCGCGGCTCGGCGCCGTCAACACGATTGCCGAGGGCGAGGTGGCGCGCGAGGTGCCGAGCAGCAGCACGAGCGACTGCGACAGCGGCAGCGAGAAGCTGCTGCTGCCGGCCAAGCAGAAGCAGAGCAAGATTGTGGCGGAGCTGGGGTCGCTGGCGGTGTACTGCGTGGGCGTGCACAAGACGACGCCGTTTGAGGCGGCGGACTGCAAAATGTTCAACCACATCCTGTCGTGGGACGAGACGGTGTACGACAAGAGCACCAAGACGCGCGACTGCCGGCAGGCGGTGTACTTTCACAACATGCGCTACCTGATGCGCGTGTACCCCAAGGCGTACCGGATCGGGTCGTCCAACTTCAACCCGCTGGCGCACTGGCGGCGCGGCGTGCAGATGTCGGCGCTCAACTGGCAGACGTACGACCTGGGCATGCAGCTCAACGCGGCCATGTTTGCGGGCGGCACGGACCAGTCGGGCTACGTGCTGAAGCCGCGGGCGTGCCGGCAGTTCCAGGTGCTGCCGAACCTGCCGGGCGAGAGCAAGCCGCGCGAGCTGAAGCGCGAGCGCAAGAACGTGAGCTTTACGATTGGCGTGGTGTCGGCGCAGCAGCTGATGCGGCCGGTCAACCTGCCGGACCGGCGCACGCTGGACCCGTACGTGGAGGTGGAGGTCTTTCTGGCCGACGACAAGCGCGACCGCGACGAGAGCAAGCCGCCCAAGGCGCAGGCGGAGCACGCGCCGCTGACGCCGCTGACGCCGCTGCTGTACCGGACGCGCATTTCGGCGGGCAACGGCTTCAACCCCGTGTTTGACCAGCGCTTCGGCTTCCACTTTACGACAAAGTACCCGGACCTCGTGTTTGTGCGCCTGAGCGTCAAGCTGGCCGAGGGTGGCAAGTACACGAGCGCCAGCCCGACGGCGACGTTTACGGCCAAGCTCAGCAACCTCAAGCAGGGCTACCGCACGATCCCGCTGGTGGACGCCAACGCCGACCGCTACCTCTTCTCGACGCTGCTGTGCGAGATCCACAAGCAGCCCATTACCAGCGTGTTTGTGCCGTGCGCGACGGACGTGCCCGAGAGCAGCAACAAGCTCAAGAGCATCCGCACGGTGTTTAACCGCACGGCGAATCTGAGCCCCAAGTCGAGCATGGACAGCGGGTCGTGATGTATTATTTGGTTTTTTTCTTTCTTTTCTTTCTTCTTTTCTTCTTTCTTTCTTTCTTTCTTTCTTTCTTTCTTTCTTTCTTTCTTTCTTTCTTTTCTTTCTTTTCTTTTTCCATTTCTTTATTTCATTTTCCCCCTTTCTTTTTTCTTCTTCTTCTCTCGTCCCTCTTCTTCTCTTTCCTCCTCTGCATTTCCTTTGTTTAACAAGCTTCCGGTATGACAGAACCAGCATAGCGAGATGTGGGTTGAAATGGTCAACGCATCTAGGGATTTCCTATTGTTTTTGGTTTCATTTTTTCATGTTTCTTTTTGCAAGGCTTTTTTCTTTTTTGCTTTTTTGCTTTTGCTCTCATGTTCTGGGCTTACGGCGTTCCATCGTACATGCATTTGCTCTCCTCCCGTGGACTGGACGCACAATCGTTTGCATTTCTTGAACCTGGCCATTTTCGGACATATTGGGTTTGGATGGGATAGAAAAGCGAGGCAGACACATCCAATCAATCCACGTTGGCGCAGGCAGTCTTTGTATATTGCATTTCCGGACGGACAGTTTGTTTTCTTGCTCTCGTTGCGTCATTGTCTCGGACGAGTTCTTGCCGGGATGTCACGGAAATCGATTTTACCTGACAGTCTGTATAAATAAAATGCTACGCTCTGCGGCCGATGCAAGACAGTAAATAAACAAGAACAATGACCGAGAAAGGGGAAAGAAAAGGAAGCAAAAAAAAGAAAAAAAGAAAACAAAAACACCGAGACGAGCTATATATACAATGCAGAAACACGCGGCTAGTCCTAGTCGACGCTGCCGTCGTCGCCGCCGTCGCCGCCGTCCGCCAGCCCGTGTGCCGGACTGCCGGGCCGCGTGGCCGGCGACGTCGTCCCCGTCGTCGCCGTCGTCGGCGACACCGCGCCCGCGCCGGGGCTGGCTGCTCCTTTGCGCAGCAGGCCGCTCGTCGGGTCGGGCATCCAGCGCGCCCGCAGCGGCGACAGTGGCCGGCGCGGCTGCGGCGGCGGGGGGGCCGGGGCCGGGGCGTCGTCGTCGTCGTCGTCGTCGTCGTCGTCGTCGCTTGTATTGTCTTGGTCGTCGTCGCCGTCCTCCTCGTCCTCCTCGTCGTCCTCCTCGTCCGCAAACAGATTGGCAGGGCTGCCTTCGGGCAGGGCCCGGCCGGCCGCGCTCAGACGCTGCAGCGACACAGAGACGTTGCGGGGGTGGGCGCTGGCCGTGCTGTCCGTGTCGGCATAGCCGTGGCCGGGGTCGCGGCCCAGGATGCGGTCGGCCTTGGACGGCGAGGGGGGCGGGCGGCGGTAGCGGCCGGGCGCGGGCCGGACGACCGAGGACGGATGCAGATTCAGATTCAGATTTCGATTCAGGTTCAGGCCGGACGGCGGCACGCGGCGCTGGCCGGCGCGCGGGGGCGTCGCGGTGGTGACAAAGATGGGCGGCGCGTGCGGCGTAGACGGTGCAGGCGGCGCAGACGGCGTGTGCGGAGCGTGCGGCGCATGCGACACACGAGCGTCGTCTTCGCCGTCGTCGTCGGCGCCCCAGCCGGCGGCGCGCTCGCGGGCGCGCTGGGCGTCGCGCTCCTGCTGGATGCGGGCGCGGGCGGCGAGCCACTTGGGGCCGGGCTCCCAGGACCAGCCGTCGCCGGTGGTGGTGCAGACGGGCAGGGGCCAGAGCCAGGGGCGCGGCCCAAACAGGTGGCGCAGGTTGCGGCGGACGCCGAGGTCAAAGGCGTGCGGCATGGCGGCGCTGTCTTGCTCGTCGAGGTAGGCCTCGTGGCGCTTCTGGGCGCGGTAGCGCTCGAGCTCGTCGTAGGTCAGGCGGCGGCCCATCTGCTGCTCGGGCGGGCCCGCGCGGGCGGGCCGGCCCGCGCTGTAGAGTGGGGTGCTGTCGTTGTCGTCGTCGTCGTCGTCGTCGTGCGCGCCCTGGACGCCGGCAAACAGGCCCTGCTCCACGTCGCCGGCGGCGGCAGCGCCGTCGCCGCCGCCGCCGCCCGGCATGGCGCCGCGCAGGGCGCCGCGCAGAGACGCGCGGTAGCGCGTCTTCTCCATGCACTCAATGGTGGTCTGGCCGCGGCTGGCGAGGACCAGGTGCCAGGCGGCAAAGAGGCCGACGGCGAGGCCGATGATGCCGCCGACGACGGCCAGCATAATGTACTGGACGGGCATGAGGGACTCGGCGGCCGAGGTGTAGGCGGCGTCGTCGGCAATCTCGGCCCAGACCCAGGAGCCGGCCAGGGCAAAGGAGAAGAGGCTCAGGCAGGTGGTGTAGACGAGGAACAGCACAAACATCTTGCCGTTGCGCAGGCCGATGCAGGTGGCCAGCCAGGGGCAGTGGTGGTCCATCTTGAGGATGCAGCGGCGGCAGGTGGAGCAGTGGTGGGCGCGGTCGGGCTTGCGGGCCTGGCACTTTTTGCAGAAGCGCATCTCGCCGTTGGACTTGACGGTGAGGCTGCTGCCGGCGTGGTGTTCCGCCAGCGCAGACGCCGCCGCCGCCGCCGGCACGGTGCTGTAGCCCTGGTCGTTGGTGGTGCTGCCCGGCGGCGTAAAGACGGCCGCCGTGTAGGACCACATCATCATGGCGTAGACGGCCAGGCCGACGCCGGCGCACCACGGCCCGGCCCACGCCGAGCGCGCATAGGCCGCCGGCGTGGTGGCCAGGTGCACGACGACCCAGACGGCCCAGGTCGCCAGCCCGTAGACAAAGGCGAGCGGGAAGTAGGTGGCGCACGCGCAGCACGCGCGCTCGACGCGGCGGGCCAGGCGGCGGCCGAGCATGGCGGCGGGCGGGCGGCGGCGGTCGGGGGCGTCGTCGTCGGCGGCGGCGGAGGCCCAGGCAGACGCGGGCAGATCGAGGCGGGCGAGGGAAAAGGTGTCGGGGAGCGGCAGACGCTCGCGGTCCATGGGCGATCACCGGCAGGCGAGGGGCAGAGATGCAGCCGGCGAGGCGGGCATCCTGGGGGGGCCGGTGCGGCGTCAGCAGACGTTGTCAGAGACGTTGTCGTCAGACGTGGTCGTCAAGAGGAGAAGAGGAGGCGTTGATCAGTTGACAGCCAGAGTCGAGCGAAACAGCGGTGGAGACGCTGTCGTGTCTTCGTGCTGCGCCCAGCGACGACAAGGATGGACCGCAGTGGCGGCGTGGCGGTGCGAAAGTGCGGCGGCGGCGCGGCGGCGGTGCAGCGTGTGTTGGCAGGCCGAGAGAGGATGAGGCAAAAGCTGCGTTTCGCAATGTCACGACGACGGCAGTGCCTTGCTCCTTCCTCCTTTTCGTTCCTTCCTTTTCGTGCTGCAACAGTACGCGAGGCGTGGACCGCTAGCGGCACTAGCGCGACGCCACACTGATGGGGCTCGGCTGTAGCTGTAAGAACTTTTAGTGGTCCTTTAGTGGTCCTTTAGTGGTCCCTTTGGTGGCTTTTAGTGGTCCCTTCAGGGGCTGCATATTCTACGACGTATCTGGCATTGCCTCGACGGCAACACCGGAGCAAGTATTGCGGGTGTGGTATATGTACATACGGGCTGCTCGCTGTATACGGGGCTCGCCGTATACGGGCTGCTCGCATGGTCGGCGTGGCGATGCGGTAAGCAGAGTTGTGTTGTTGAAGGTTGAAGGTGGTAGTTGGAGGCAAGATTAAGACAGTCAGAAAGACAAAACAAGACAAAGACTCTGACGATCTGGGTGGACAAGATGGATATGGCAGTCAAGATATGCTAAGATACGCTATATGCGGCAGGCCAACTGACGCTCTCTCAGCCAGACAAGCGAGAGAGCAGACGGACAGACGGCGGACGAACCGAGGCGCGCTGCTGTAGGCTGCTGTGGCACGGAACAGGGACAGAGTAGACAGAGCAGGACAGAACAGGACAAAACAGGACAAACAAGGACAGAATAAGGACACAGCAGAACACAGCAACAGCAGACAGCCGTGATCTCCGCCGCGTGGAGTATGTGCTCGGACGGAAAGCAGCGTGAAAATTATGTGCGCGCTGCCGGCGTGCTGCGGCCGTCGGCGGCGGCGCCGGCACGCCGGGAAGCACTCGCACGGCGCCGCCGGGTCGGTCCCGGCCCTGCCCCGGCCTGCCCCGGCCTGCGCTCAGCCGCCGTGCAGCGTCGACACAAACAGAATGTTGTCGCGGCTCTGGACGGCATAGGCCTCCTCGCCCTCGAGCTCCCAGTCGGCGTCGTTGATGAGCACGAGGATGCCGGGCCGCAGCCGGTCGCCGTCGACGACAAACAGGTCCTTGCGGGCGTCGGTCAGGGCGGTGGCGCAGAGGTGGCGAATGAGCGAGGCCATGGTGGCCGGCTGGCCGTGGTCGGAGGCGGGCAGCTGCACGTCGAGCTTCTTTTTGTCGCCAAAGAGCATCTCCAGGCCGCCGCTGGGGGGTCAGTGGGGGGGCTATGAGGGGAGGAGGAGAGGAAAAGAAGGAGGAGAAGAAAGAAGAAGAAGAAAAAGAGAAAAAAGAAGAAAGAAAAAAAAAAAAAAGAAAAAAAGGAGAAAGAACGAAAAACTCACGAAAACTCCACGACAACGGGAATGGACGAGCCGGCCATTGCAGCAGGATCGCTTCGCGTGCTCACAGCCAAAACCAGAGAAGACAGTCTGCGTCGATGCAATGACGTCGGTCGAGGTTGGCGATGAGATTTGCAGCGTGTGGGGCGGTCTCCGGCCAATCAGATCGCGCGCCTCGCCGCCTATATTTTCTCTCGACTGTCCGTCGTTTGTCAATACGCAGTACGAGTACCTTTTGCACCTTTTCTCTGCACCCATGGCCACCCCGCTGTACCTCGCGGCCGGGGCCAACCGCCAGTCGGCGGCGGCCGACTGGGGCGCCGACGGGACGCTGTGCTACGGCGCCGGCGTCAACGTGGCCGTGTGGCGGCCCGGCGACGCGGCCGGCGTGCGGCACCTGCTGGCCGGGCACGCGGCCGACGTCAAGGCGGTGCGGTCGCTGGGCGACGGCTACTTTGTGAGCGGCGGCGACGACCGGGCGCTGCGGCTGTGGTCCGTGCCGGGCGGCGGCGGCGGCGACGCCGGCTCCGACGTCGGCTCCGACGCCGACACGCCGCGGTGCGCGCAGACGGTCGAGGCCGCGCACGCGGCGCCCATCAACTGCATCGCCGCCGCCGAGCGCCGGCCGCAACCGCCCGACGCGCCGGACGCGCCCGGCCGCGTTCGGCTCTTTGCGACCGGCGCCGCCGACTATACCATCAAGATCTGGGCCCTGGCGCCCGGCCGGCCGCCGCAGATGCGCCTCCTGCAGACGCTGCGCACGGCGCCGCGGTACTTTGCGCTGTGCCTGGCCCTCGCAGACGTGGGCGGCGCGGCCGGCCCGGCGTGGCTCCTCGCCGCGGCCGGCACCAGCACGCGCGTCCAGGTCTTTGTGGGGACGGCGACCGACGACGGCTCCGGCGGCTCCGGCGTCTCGTTTGCGCTGCAGGCGACGCTCGCGGGCCACGAGGACTGGGTGCGCTCGCTCGACTTTGGCTGGGAGGACGGCGGCGCGGGGGACCTTTTGCTGGCCTCGGCCAGCCAGGACAAGTACGTGCGTCTCTGGCGCATCCGCCGGGGGCCGGGGCCGGCCAACAACGCACCCGCCGACGACGCGCCCGCCAACAAGGCGCACCGGCTGCAGGCCGGGCCGGACGCGTACGCGGCGACGTTTGAGGCGCTGCTGCTGGGCCACGAGGACTGGATCTACAGCGCGCGCTGGACGCGGACGCGGACGCAGACACGGACGCGGCTGCGCCTGCTGACGGCGTCGGCCGACAACTCGCTCGGCGTGTGGGAGGCGGACGCGGCGTCGGGCCTCTGGCTGACGACGGCGCGGCTGGGCGAGCTGAGCAAGGAAAAGGGCGCCACGACGGCGACGGGCAGCGTGGGCGGCTTCTGGACGGGGCTGTGGGCGCCCGACGGCCGCGCCGTGGCGACGCTGTGCCGGACCGGCAGCTGGCGGCGCTGGGTGCTGCGCGCCGGCCCCGACGGTGGCCCCGACGCAGCCGGCCCCGGCCGCTGGGTGCCGGCGCTGGGCGTGTCCGGCCACGTGGCCGCCGTGACCGGCGCGGCCTGGTCGCGCGACGGCGGCTACCTGCTGTCGACGAGCCGCGACCAGACGACGCGGCTGCACGCGGCGTGGACGGCACGCGCGGCGGCGGCGGCGGCGGCACCGCCGGCGGCGCCGTCGTGGCACGAGATGGCGCGCCCGCAGATCCACGGCTACGACCTCAACTGCATCGACAGCCTCGGCGCGGCGCAGTTTGTGTCGGGCGCCGACGAGAAGCTGCTGCGCGTCTTTGACGAGCCCCGGACGGCCGCGCGCCGGCTGCACGCGCTGGCCGGCCGGGCGGCGCCGGCGCACGCGCTGCCGGACGCCGCCGCCGCGCCGGTGCTGGGGCTGTCCAACAAGGCTGTGGACGGGGAGGCCGGCGGGGAGGCCGGCGGCGCGGACCAGCCGGAGACGGAGGCCGCCGACGCCGACGACGACAGCCCTCCCACCGAGGACGTGCTGGCGCGCAGCACGCTGTGGCCCGAGACGGAGAAGCTGTACGGCCACGGCTACGAGATCAGCTGCCTGGCCGCCAGCCACGACGGCGCGCTCGTGGCCAGCGCCTGCCGCGCCACGTCGCTCAACCACGCCGTCGTGCGGCTGTTTGCCACGGCGCCGCGCTGGGCCGAGGTGCGCCCGCCGCTGGCCGCGCACGCGCTGACGGTGGCGCGCCTGCGCTTCGCCGACGACGACGCGCTGCTGCTGAGCGTCGGCCGCGACCGCCAGTGGGCCGTCTTTGCGCGGGTGCCGGCATCGGCGTCGGCGTCGGCGTCGGAGCCGCCGCCGCCGCCGCCCGCGTTCCGCCTGCTCCAGGCCAACAGCAAGGCGCACGCCCGCATGGTCCTGGACTGCGCGTGGGCGCCGACGGCCGCCACCGCCGGCACGCGCGTGTTTGCCACGGCCGGCCGCGACAAGGCCGTCAAGCTGTGGCGCGGCGTCGCCGGCCCCGACAGCGCCGACAGCGTGCCGGCGTCCTTTGCGCTGGCGGCGACGCTGCCGCAGGACCACGCCGTGACCGCCGTCGACTTTCTGGGCGCGCCGGCGCCGGCACCGGCGCCGGCGCAGCCGCAGCTCACGCTGGCCGTGGGCACCGAGGCCGGCCGCGTGGCCGTCGTGACGCTGGACGCCGCCGCGCTGACGGTCACGGCCGTGCGCGCGCTCGACGCCGGCCTGTGTCTGCCGCGCGCCGTGCTGCAGCTGGCCTGGCGGCCGGCGGCAGAGGCATCGCCGCCGGACGCAGCCGAGCTGGCCGTGGCCGGCGAGGACGCCTCGCTGCGCATCTACCGCATTGACAGTGCTGGGGCACAGCGGCCTGTGAGTGATGAGATACAGCGGCCTGCGAGCGCTGGGGAACAGCGGCCTGCTGATGAGGTACAGCGGCCTGCGTGAGCTGAGCAGAAAAAAATTTCAATGGACAATGGTCTATTTCATGTGAGCATTATTGATTACGTTGGACGGCAGCATCTGCTCGTCCGGCCTCGTCTGCGTATCCATTCGAGGAGTCAAAGTATAGTAAGAAAGAAAGGAAGGGAAAGGAAGGAAAAGGAAAGAAGAGAAAAAAAAAAAGAAAAAAAGGAAAGAGAAGCGTTCTTCGTCTGCCGGCCTTGTCAGTCTTGTCCCAGTAGCCAATCCAACGCCGAGAACCAAAATTCACGTGGCGTCCTGCCGTCGTCGCCGTCGTCGTCGTCGTCGTCGCCGTCGTCAACGCGGTCCGGCAGACGCCACCGTATTCTTGTACCCCCCCTACAGCTCCCGCACGCGCGTTGCCGCCGCGGCCAGGCTCTCGGCCGCCACCGCGTGCACGGCCGCCGCCGCGCCGGCCTTGTCGGCGGCCGCGCCGGCCGGCAGCAGACTCTGCGCCGCGTCAAACGAGGAGTCGCCGTGGGCGTAGAACCAGGCGCGGTTGATGAGGAAGGCGACGTGGTGCGGCAGGTAGAGGAAGACGGCAATGGACGTGAGCGACGTCAGGAGGAAGAGGAGGGAGTCTGGGACGTCAGTCGGCTGAAAGGAAAGAAAGGAGAAAGGAGAGAAAAGAAAAGGCCAAGGAAAACGCACAAACAAAAAACTTTTCCATCGGCGTCATCATGTAAACGCTGTAGGTGACCTCAAACTGGTAGATCTTGAGCTGGATCCATTTGCTGAAGCGCTCGAGGGGCGACATGGCGGAATAGGTTGAAGGAGAAGGAGAAGGAGAAAGGTAAAAGGAGAAAGGGGGAGAAGAAAAGAAAAATAAAGAAATAAAACGAAGAATACAACAAGTAATGAAGAATGCAAGACAACGGCAAGCGCTGGAGGATGTGAGAGAGACTTTTGTCGCACGCTCAGGGGCTTTCGGCAGTGGCAGACAGTTTGTGGTCGCAGGCCGGAGGTGGCGGGAGCATGTCGATGCAGAAGAGAGGAAATGAAACGAGGTCGATCGGACGACTGGGCGCCACGTCAAACGGCGGCACGTGCAGATCACGTGTTGTGTCACGTGGATAACACACAAAGGAACGACACCGGCCCGCCCCCAACGGCCTGTACGACTACGAGCACGACAAACGACATGGCCGCACGACACGCCGTTTTCCTGGCCGCCCGGACACAGCTCGCCGGCGCTGCTGCGCGGCGCCTCTTTTGCGTGACAGCAGCCTGTCCCAAGAAGCCGCCGATGCCGCCGCGGCCGAAGCCGCCGCCCGAAGACGAGATTGACGAGATGTTTGTCAAGGGCACCGGCCCGGGCGGCCAAAAGATTGTATTTCACCAGGACGCTGGACGACGGACAATGGACGACGGACAGCTGACCGCCTAGAACAAGACAAACTCGGCGGTGCAGCTGCGGCACCGGCCGACGGGCCTCGTGGTCAAGTCGCAGGCAACGCGGTCGCGCTCGCAGAACCGGGCCATTGCGCGGGGCCTGCTGGCGGCGCGGCTGGACGAGCTGCGCAACGGCGCCGCGAGCCGCACGGCCGTCGTGGCGGCGGCCAAGGTCAAGAAGCGGGCCAACGCGACGAAAAAGGCCCGCCGCAAGTACCGCCGGCTGGGCGCGGACACGGCGGGGGAGGGGGAGGGAGAGGCGGAGGGGGAGGCGGAGGGTGAGGCGGAGGGGGAGGCGGAGGGTGAAGACGGCGAGGGAGACGCGGAGGGTGAAGAAGACGGCGAGGCTGGAGAGGCTGAGGGTCAAGGAAAAGACGAGGCAGGTCATGTACGAATGTATAAACAAAAAGACAGACGTCACGACAAAATATGATTGAATCCACCTCCAATACCCGAACGTTTTAAGTAAAAGCTGCTGCTCCTCCGTTGCTCCTGTGCTGCTCCTGTGCGGCTCCTGTGCTGCTCCTGGTCCGCCGCTCCGCCGCAGACCCTGCCTTCCTGCCCGCCTGTTCAAAGCAAAAACAAACTGCGTGTGCACGACGTAACTGTGGCCAGCAACCCTAGGTACTCCTGTAGAAAAGCAACGGGCGGCGCCTGCAGCGGCGCGTGCGGCGGCGGGCCAGAGGCCCCAGAAGCCGGCGACACGAAACCGCTTAGAAGCACTTGCGGTGCACAATCGACGGGCCGCTCTCGTCGTACTCCTGCTTCGAGATCCACATCTGCTGGAACGTCGACAGCGACGCCAGAATCGAGCCGCCGATCCAGACAGAGTACTTGCGCTCGGGCGGCGCAATGATCTTGACCTTCATCGACGACGGCGCGAGCGCCGTGATCTCCTTTTGCATGCGGTCCGACAGGCCGGGGTACATGGTGGTGCCACCAGACTGGGGGAGGGGGGGGGTTGTTAGCACTCCGGACAGGGACAGGGACACAGGACATGCCGGGGCGGACGCACCATAACAATGTTGCCGTACAGGTCCTTGCGGACGTCGACGTCGCACTTCATAATCGAGTTGAACGTGGTCACGTGGATGCCGCCGTTCTCCAGACCCAGCACCGAGGGCTGGAACAGCGCCTCGGGGGCGCGGAAGCGCTCGTTGCCAATGGTAATGACCTGGCCGTCCGGCAGCTCGTACGACTTTTCCAGCGACGAGCTCTGCGCCGCCGTCTGGATCTCCTGCTCAAAGTCGAGCGCCACGTAGCACAGCTTCTCCTTGATGTCACGCACGATTTCGCGCTCGGCCGTGGTGGAGAAGGAGTAGCCGCGCTCGGCCAGAATCTTCATCAGGTAGTCTGTCAGGTCGCGGCCGGCCATGTCGACGCGCGCAATCGCGTGCGGCAGCGCAAAGCCCTCGTAGATGGGCACCACGTGCGTCACGCCGTCGCCCGAGTCCAGCACGATACCCGTGGTGCGGCCCGACGCGTACAGCGACAGCACGGCCTGGATGTTGACGTAAAAGGCCGGCGCGTTGAACGTCTCAAACACAATCTGCGTCATCTTCTCACGGTTGGACTTGGGGTTGATCGGCGCCTCGGTCAGCAGGATCGGGTGCTCCTCGGGCGCCACGCGCAGCTCGTTGTAGAACGTGTGGTGCCAGATCTTCTCCATGTCGTCCCAGTTGGTGACCACACCGTGCTCGATGGGGTACCGCAGGGTCAGGATACCACGCTTCGACTGTGCCTCGTCGCCGACGTACGAGTCCTTTTGGCCCATGCCGATCATGATGCCGTGGTGGCGGGGGCGGCCGACAATGGAGGCTGCGCCGTCAGCATTTGGGGGGTGTCCCGGCTGTCCGGCTATCCCGGCGAGGGCACTTACGAAAGACGGCACGGGGCGCATCGTCACCGGCGAAGCCGGCCTTGCACATGCCCGAACTGGCAGGGTCAGCAGTGGTTCTGGGCGTCTTCCCGAGCGGTGGGTCCGGGTCTGGCTGCGGCCGTCAACGCCTGGGGCGGTGACGGTCGACGGCGCGGCACGGCTTACCCATTGTCAATGACGAGAGCTGCGACTTCTTCTGTAGGCGGGATGGGGCGTTAGCAAGGTTCTGTCGTTGCGTTGTGGCGGTGGAGACGAAGGACGAAAAGGCGGTGGAGGAAAACAACGCAGCGAAAAAGAGGAAGAGACGAGAAGAGGAAGAGGAGAGAAAAGAGGAGGATAACAGAAAGAGGAAGAAGCGAAGAGAAGAGAGATTTCACGCTCGCCGCGATGCCAGAGAAAGCAGCGGAGAGAGAAGCGACACCGCAGCGACATCGATCACAGGCGAGAGAGAGAGAGAGAGAAGAGGAGAGGAAGAGGAAGAGGAAGAGAAGGGAGAGAGAGGGAGGCACAAAGAATAACCTACCTTCCATGGCGACGGATTGCAGAGACGGATGTAGACGAGTGACGGCAGACAAACACGATGAGGCAGACCGGAGCTGGCAAGCTGTTGATGATGAAGAAACAAGCAGGTCGGAAAAAAGGGGGGTGGGTGGTGGGAAGTTCTTTAAGAACGACGGGCGGCGGTTTTTGGGCTGTGCTCTGGCTGTGGCGAGGGGTGGCCTGGGAGGGGAAGGTGGTTGGGGAGCCGTTAGCACGGTGCTGCCAGTGCGAATAGGCGGGCCCGTGGCAGGCAACCGCATCGCGGCCTGCTGTCTCTCCAGTAACCGCAGGGCATCCACAGGCGGCTATGCACACCGCTGCAGGGCGGGGCGGAGGAAGGAGAGACCGGCACCGCACACACAACGGGGAGCAGGCACCGCCAGATGCGCCTTCCTGGTCCGCGAGTCGTCGCGATCTGGAAGGAACGTTATCCTACGAGTACGTATCGTACATAGGTACGAGTACATCCCAAGCGGCGGGCGGACGGCCGCGCCGCCAGGTACCTTTGCCCCTCTGCCCCTGAACTCGAACGGCGCGCAGCGCGCACTGTGCAGGTGAGAGTAGGAGTATGTACGTTTGATATGAACAGCGTCACCGAGCATCACCGGGAGAAGAGTGAGCATCAGCCAGCCTAGCCAGCACAGAAGCACAGAAGCACAGAAGTACAACAGCACCAGCCGGCTCGATCCGGCCGGGCAAAAGAGCGAGAGGAGGCACCACGCCGCAGCCTCTGGCCGGAATTCCGTCAGCCGCAGGCAGCCGGAACGACAAGCGCAAGAACAAAAGACATACGAGGCATGGACAAAAACCAAGACTCCCCAGCCATATAGCCTCGTGAACGCCTTGCTGCGTGCCAGGCTGCCGTATTTCGCCGTGGCGCAGGCAAACCGCTTTTCTTATCTCGCCGCACCGTGTGGTGCGCGCCAATTCGTACGGTGTGGGACGCAGGCTGCGCCGGCCCCACGCTGGCGCTTTCCAGGCCGCCGGCTGGCGCGCGACGTCAAAGTGGCAGGCCGACGTGGCGGGCGAATGCGGCTGCCTCAGCAGGCACATGGGATGCGAGGACCGTCATGGCAGGTACGACCGCAGGACCGCAGGCGCCACCAGGCGCGCAACGGCTGTCCTGCGCTGACGTGTGCGTGTCTGGGAGGCGAAGAGAGGCAGAGAGAGGCGAATACGAGGCAAACGAGGCAAACGAGGCAAAGAACAGGAAACAACGAGGTGAACGAGGTGAACGAGAGGACCGGACAGTCGCCGATGGCCAGACAGTCACTGATGGCCAGACAAGGCCTCGGAAGGACGGGACACAACGCCGCCGACGGGAGCACGCCAAGGCACAGCTCGGCCGGCACGCTGCAGGCTTCTCTGTTCTTCCGCGGCCCGGCACGGCCCAGAACTGCCGTGGGCGAGCACCTTGCACAGAGAACATGCGTTAACTCGTAGAAATGCCTTGCAAGATCCGTCCCGAGGCCCGGCTCCTCGTCCAGAGGCAGTCCACGCTGTCTGACCGAAGATGACAGGCTGCTGCTACAACGTCTCGCATCAGAGCAGCCGCAGAGGCAGCGAGATAGAATACTCGTACGCTTACTCGTACGCATAGCAACCAGGCAGCTGGATAACTGCTCGAATATCGTGTATCTGGCGACAACGACAAGCCCTAATGCAAGGCAGCCAATTCGCCAATGGCAGACGGCGGGGTACAGGCTGCGGGGCGTGCACGTGCTAGCGCTAGCCCCTTTGGGATAGAACCTTCCTGAACTTTCCTGCAAGGGGAAAGAAGCTTCACCAAGAAGACGACGAAAAGTCTGCGATGCTCGATCGCGGCGTCGGGTACAAGAGGCTGTGGGTTGCATCTTTGGTCTCCTCGTTCTCGTACGGTACATTTTGCTTTCCATCCGCAACCGTTCCCAGCCCTGTACCACAATCCAGTACAGCACCACCACCATCCAGAGTGCAAGAGCGCATCCGGTGATTACATAAGCACTGACGACATCACAACCACCACAACAACCACCACACCCCACCATGGACAAAGGCCTCAACGAGCTGCTCCGCTGGGGCATCGAAAACTCGTCCAACGTCGCCGCGCACCCCAACGCGGCCGACCCCGCGGCCGCCGAGGCGCACCCGCCCACCAACCGCGGGCTCAACGCCGACGTGCTCGCGGCGCTGCTGGGCGGCCCGTCGGACGCGGAGCTGATGAAGGCGGCCATGGACGTCATCACCAGCCCGGCCGACGACACGCCCGAGACGTCGCTCGAGAGCAAGCTGGTCGCGTTTGACAACTTTGAGCAGCTCGTCGAGTCGCTCGACAACGCCAACCTGCTGGGCAGCCTCGGCCTGTGGACGCCGCTGCTGGACGTGCTGGCGTCGAGCCCCGAGGCCGAGCTGCGCCGCATGGCCGCCTGGTGCATCGGCACCGCCGTGCAGAACAACCAGCCCAGCCAGGAGCGCCTGCTGGCCGTCGACGGCGTGCCGCTGCTCGTCAAGACCGCCACCTCGCGCGCCGAGCCCGCCCCCGTGCGCCGCAAGGCCGTCTACGCCCTCAGCTCCGCCTGCCGCAACTACCAGCCCGCCATGGACCAGGCCCTGCGCGCCCTGGCCGCCCTCGAGGCCGCCGCCAAGCCGCCCGCGCTCGCCGCCGCCACCCTGCCCGCCGCCGTCGACGCCAGCAACATGGACGCCGTCGACGCCGTGCTCAACGTGCTCAAGGCCGACGTCGCCGCCGCCGAGGCAGAAGAGGCGGCGGCAGCGTGAGTCCGCAGTCTTTCCCGTCTTTTGTTGTCGTCTTTGTCGTTTTTTGTCGTCTTTTTTTGTCTTGTCTTGCATGGATCGGCGTTTGGGACAGCAACGCGGCCGCTGCTCCGGCCGCTGCTCGGTATCACACAAATGTTTCATAAACAGCTAAACAGCTTATTCTCTTGCTCTCGTCCACTGCACACCGTATCGTACATGTCCATGCCACCTAGTCACGCAGCAGCCCGTGGAACGGCACGCCAAACGACCCCAGCAGCAGGCGCGCGTGCCGGTCCGACTTGGCCGTCGTCTCCACAAAGACCCGGTAGCCGGGGATGAACTTGGCCGGGTACATCTGGGTTGTCAGCGGAGAAAAGAAAAACGTGAAGGAAAGGGGAGAAAAGAAAAACGCAAAGAAAAAAAGAGAACCCACCGAGTAGTTGGCCTCCACCTCGGGAAACAGCGCCACGTCCTCGCCCGTCAGCCCCCAGGCCAGGTTGCCCGCGCTGTCGCCCGTCGAGCCCTTGACGCCCGGCCAGTCCTTGATGCGCGGGAACACGAGGTGGATGCACTTGTCCAGAAAGTCGTACGCCGCGTTGCCGTACAGCGTCGTCTTGACGCCCGCCTTGTGGCCCTTGATGATGCCCCACTGCGACACGTTGTGCTTGATGCGCGTCACCTCGGGCACGTTGCCCGTGATCGCCTGCGTCACCATGCGCGCCACCACCAGCCGGTCCGGCTCCTTGATCGCCTGCGGCACGTACGCCGCCAGCGTCACCGACCGGATCGCCGGCACGTTGCGGAACGTAATCGGCTTCTCCAGCGGCCGCAGCACCGGGTCGCCGCGCGGGCCCCGCAGCGGCCGGTTCCGGTGGTACGGCGACGAGTCGTCCCAGCTGCGCAGCCGCTGCGGCGTCGCCGCCTTCTCCGTCCCGGGCGGCGTGTGCGTGTACGCCAGCGTCATCAGGTCCGCCGCGATCGTCGAGTGGTACGTCTGGTACAGCCGGCTCTGGTGGAACGGGCCCGGCACAAAGTCGCGCGCCGTCGGGTCCGACGACGGAGGCGACTGCACCGGGTGCATCGGGCCGCGGTCGTACTTGGGCGGGTGGAACTGGTACCTGTCTCTTGTCAGCAATCCGCCGCCAAACCGCCAAACCGACCGCCGTCCACCCACCTTGACCCCGGCAGCCGCTCCGTCCGGTTCTTGAAGCGCTCCTGCGGCGTCGGCAGCTTGACCGATGCCGGCAGCGCCGGCGTCAGAAACGACGAGTCGAGCTCGAGGTCCTCAAACGCAGGGTCCGCCACAGCCGCGTTTGCCCGTGCCGCCGTGGATGGTGACTGTGATGATGCGCATCGCAGCTGCACGCGCGCGGGCCGCAGCGCCGCCGCACCCGCGCACCGCGCCGCTGTGCGCGCCATTCCCCGCATGCTCGTCATCGTGTTGACTGTGCAAACCGCGTGGACCGTGTGCCGTGTACGTGCCGTCGTCAATGCGCGCGACGACGTCGTTCGACAAATTGACCTTGGCCCGAAAAATTGCAGTCGGAAATTTTGGTGAGCTGTGAAAAGTGGGTCTTGGATCACGTGTCGGTATGCATCGTATATTGACTTGATGGTTCTTCGATGTGCTTCTTTTCTTTTCTTCTTTCTTTTCTTCTTTCTTTTCTTCTTTCTTTTCTTCTTTCTTTTCTTCTTTCTTTTCTTCTTTCTTTTCTTCTTTTCCTCTGTCCATATTCCATATTGGTCCAGTTATCCTGTCGGGTTTTATAAGACAATGCCATCTACTTTATTACGAGATAATGCCTTTGCACAAAGTAAAATGAAAATAAAATGCCACGTTGAATTGGTACAGAAATACAGAAAGAAAAAGAAACCGTCTAATATAAGCGCAAAGGCCCGACTGCCTCTCCCACGTAAAATTCAGATATCCTCCGGATCTTGCCCCGTCCTTCCACTGCCCCCTTTGAATGCCGCCTTTATGTATTTTGCCCCGTCGCCCGCCCCGTAATTTTCAAATAAATCAAACCCAGATGCGTAAAGATGTACATGAAGCAAATAAAAGACAGAAAACAGCAAGAAACAAAAATCAGACTGCCACATAACATGCGCGTATCTCCACAACCCAGTACTACCTTCGATTCATGACGCCGCCATTTTTTTAAACTTGCAAAGAACCGAAAACGCCAGACTCCAGAACGCGCGCCTGTCACTTGGCATTTCACTCGTGGCTTGCAGCCCGTCTCCCGTTCGTCGGCCACGCTGCACTTACAGCTCAAACAGACGGTTGGAGCCGTGGAAGCTCGGGTCCGCGTAGCTGGAGTCCCGAAGACCAGCTTCCCGGTGGTCACCGTAGACAAAGGGGCCATTGTTCGAGTCCATGCCGAAGCTGTTGAAGCCCGGGCGCCGGCTGTTGGCGGCGTGGTAGGATGCAGCAGCGCTGTCATTGGCGTTGCAGTTGTTGCCGCTGAACATGGGGCTTTCAAACTGGGGGTAGACGCTTCCACCGCTGCGGGGCTGCGCGCAGAGGGGATTGAGCGAGCTGGGGTTCATGCTTTGATACCCATTGTTGTAGGACAGCTGGTGCGTGCTGCGGTATGGAATGTGCGGCGACTGGCTGCCATTGTCAAAGAAGTGGCTGGACGAAGACGAGTGCTTAAAGTACGGGGAGTTCTCAGCAATGGGCAGGTTGGGGTCGAGCTGCTGCAGGGCGGGCCGAGCGTGAAGTGCCTGTTCGAAGCTGGCGCGTGTCAGTCGAGCTGAGCGAGGGTGGTGCGAAAGTGCAGAGAAAGGTGCAGAGCGGCTTACCTGTTCTCGTGGGTCCCGTTGGCGAGGGCAGCTTGGGGGTCGGCAGCTGTGACAACCGTTCACGTCAGTAAATCATATGTACAATCCAGCAACCGCGGGTCTAGGCCGAATTCGTTATCCGTAGGATAGTCCGCCTTGATGTTACCTGGGCTGTTGGTGCTTCCTTCGTAGTAGACGTTGAAGGTGCTTCTCAGTTTGTGGTTGCCCAGGGCATACACGGCATCCTCAATTTCAGTGTTGGCGGCGGCAACGGGCGCTGCGTCCTTGCCGTCCACGTCCTTGCCCGCGGCACGAGCCAAGGAGCGCGCCGCCCGAGCCTTGGAGAGTGCACTGACACCAGCCGGCCGACCGGCGCGCTTTCTGGAGACGTTGTCTTGGCCAGCCTCCGGCTTGACCGCAGCAGACAGAGGCGTTGATGCAGACGAGACGCCGAGGTGGGCCCTGGACTTTCTCTTGCGAGGAGCAGGCGTGGAAGGCGGCGTGCCTTCGTCTTCCGACGGGCTTGCGTAAATGTCGCGCTCCTTGCGCATGTCCCCCCCTGGCCCCCAGACCGTCTCCGTCGCAGTGACGTTTTCTGAGGTGACCTTGAGCAGATCAATGGCAGCATCATCTTTCCGTTGGTTTCGCTTACGCTTTTGATCAGGGGTGGCAGAATCGAAAAGATCCATGCCGGGCCAGACAACGCCCTTGAGTCTGTTGGCTTGGAGGGCATCCTCGTCGGTGAAGCTCGCGTCAAAGACGGAGCCAGTGTCGGACGCGGGAAGGGCGCCGTGGGCATAAATGTCCTGCTTGACGCCGCCCGACTCGTCGACGTAGGCAAGGCCCGCGCGCTGTCTCGCCGACATGGGCGTGCTGTACGGTCCGCCGACCGCATAGCGGCCATCCCGAATGGCGGGATAGTCGCCCTCACGGCCGACAGGAGCTGTGTTCCAGTGTGCCATTGGAGGCAGATTGTTGGGCGTGGCAGCAGCGCCGGCGCTGTTCTTGGCCCTGCCGATGGGCCCGGTAGATGAGCCGGTGGATTTGCGAGCCCGGGTCTTCTAGATTGGTGTCAGCTGCGAGGACGGGAGGTGCACTTGGCGCGAGCGGGCAAGGAAACAGAACAGACCTTAGGGGCCGCAGGCGCGCGGGCGCGGCGAGGTGGCAGCTTGACCTTGCCTTTTGCAGCCAGCCTCTCCGACAGGAGACGCTCGATTTGGTTAGCTGCATACCACTGCTCGTACATGTCGAGCTTTTCTTTGGCGGCACTGTCCGACTTGGCCTTGAACTCGGTGCTGAACTTTTGGTGCAGATGCGCCTTTGACGAGATGTGCGTCAGGAGATGCGAGGCGTCTGAGAAAGTCGGCTTCTTGGGGCAAAGACTGCACTCCAAGTGAAGGCGTGGCCCGGTCTCTGTCTCATCCGGCGCAGCGGCTGGAAGATCCATTTGGGCAACGGCAGCCATGTTTGCCTATGAGCAAAGGCGTTAGTTGTGATGAAAACAGGCGAGGCGGGGAGCAGCGTTGAAGGGAAAGCACTGAACGTGCGGAAAAGCTGGGAATGACTTTGTGCGATGAGAAAGCAGCAACTTACAGGTTTTGATGATCAAGCGCGGGCAGAGCTGAAGGAAAGAGAGTTTGTTGACTTTTCTTTTTCTTTTTTTTTTTTACGCTGCCTCTCTTTCTAGCTCACCAACAGCTCAACAGAGACCTCCTTTCCGCGGAGAGAAGACGAAGAGAGAATATCTTGAGCAGGAGCAACGAAGAAAAAAAAGCAGGAGTCTGTTGAAAGAGCGAGTTAGTAAAAAGACCAGCAAAACCACCACGACACGCAGCTCCTGTGCGTGGGATGAGCACACGGCAACGGCAAAGAGGTGGGCGAGGCTGATTTGACGACTGAACGGCAAGACAGAGCGGCAGAGCAAGAGCTCAAGATATCACGAGATGCTCCTACTCCTTGCCGATCGTGCAGTATGTTTTGACTGACCTTGCGTGCGGCTGTGAACGGTCTGAGATCTGCTCGCTCAAAGGAGGGGAAGGAAACGAAGCAAAAAAAGAACGACGCGTAGTAAAAGGCTTTTGTTCAACAGCGAGACAGAAGAGAAGATGTCGCAGGGTCTCGATGCGTGGAAAAGACCAGAGACAGACAGAGGGAAGCAGGAGGCAGGGAAAGAGAAAAAAAAGGGGAACCGGAGGAGACGTCGACGGGGGAAAGGACCCAGCGGATCAAAAAAAGGGGCAAGAAAACAAACGAATGGTGAGAAGGAGCGCAAGAGATGCTCGAAAGAGAAGGAACGATGTTGGCGACGGCGCGGCAGTGCGATCCGGGGCAGCAGAAACGCGACGAAAAGAGAAGGAACTCGACACGGCAGTGGCGTCGTCGCTTCCTCGTCTGAGCAGCGATGGCACGATTTCTGGGGAAAGAGCAGGCGCCGCGGCCAGACAAGACGGTGTCGACGGAAAGAGCGTCTGGTGCGAGGAAGGCGCGTTCAAGGATGAGGGCGTTGTTGCGCTGTCCGGTGGCTGTTTGTTCTTGCCTTGTTTTGTTGATAATGGCTCAAAAGAGGCAGGAGGGCACAGAAATCGCGTCTTGGGAAGGGGAAAAGGGAAGGAAGGAGGGAAGGAAGGGTCGAGGGCAGGACGCGGAGCAAAACGCGGTGGTTGGGTTTTTCGACCCTCCTCTTTCCTCGAGCTCGCGCTTTTTGCTTTTTGCTTTTGTGCGGTCCTCGCGAAGAGGAAGGTGCGAGGAAGGTGCGAGCGAGGCCTTCCTTCCGAATCGAGCCATTGTGCCTTTGTGCACGCGGCTGGGCGTCCTGGAGGTGCACGTGAGCAGCCTTGGAAGGCCATGTGAGGCATCCAAGGACAGACATGAGGATGCAAAGACGCGGGCAAGCACACGGCGGTCTGGAAGTACGAGACTATGGATCGATAAGAGAGCACGAGCGCGCAGAGACGGCCAAGGTACGGTGAATATAAAAAGAGCGTGCCGCGCCCAGACAATGCATTGTATACCACGCGTACCGGGTGTCGTGACCAAGGACGAAGCGAGTGAAGGAGGGGCCGACCGAATGCCGTCTGCCCGGCAAGGCGCCGCGTGTGCCTATTTTTCAACTTTTCATCATGGCGCGTCCTCCGGGCCAATGACCCTGGCAATGGTCACTTTGGGCATGCAGTAGCCGGCGTGCACGGGCTCGAGCCCGGGGTAGTCGAGCAGGGCCAGGCCGGCGAGCGCGTACACGGTGTGCCAGACGTCGACCATGTTGCCGGGCCGGTCGGCAAAGCCGCCGCCCTGCGGGTCCTGGCAGCGGAGGATAAAGGCGACGAGCGCGTCGCGGTCGATCCAGTGCAGGCGGCGGACCAGCGCGAGGCTGCTCAGCACCCACCAGCTGTAGCAGACGTCCTCCTTCTTTTCGGGGCGGCCGTTGAGCCCGCCGTTGGGCACCTGGCGCTCGCTCAGCCAGCGGCCGACCTTGTCGGCGTCGGCGAGGTCGAGGCGGCCGGCCACGGCCAGGGCCGCCAGGCACGTGAAGACCTGGCCGGCGTGCGACTCGGCGCCCGGGCGCACGCCGTAGCCGCCGTCAAAGTTGGCGCAGGCGGCAACGTAGTCGACGGCCCGGTCGACGTCGACGAGCGCCAGGCGGCCGAGCAGAGAGAGGGCGTTGAGCGCGCCGTAGAGGAAGCGCGTGTCCTCCTCGCCCCACTCGTCGCCGGCAAAGGTGCCCGTGGCCCGGTTCTGCAGGCCGGCAATGACTGGACCGGTCAGGAGGGGGATCTTCTCGAGGGGATATTTTTTTTTGCAGGGAGGGACGGGAGACACGCACACTGCGCAACCGCTTCGCGGCCCTTTGCGCGCGCGTCCAGCTCGTCTAGGGCATCAAGCATGGCTAGGATCTGGACGGCGCTGACCGTGTAGAGCATGTGCGCGTCGTGGCCCGGGGCGGCGGCGAAGCCGCCGTTGGCGCACTGGCAGGACAGCACAAAGGCAATGGTCTCCTCGCGGGGGAGGGCGTCGGGCCGGTTCATGAAGAAGAGGGAGGCCAGGCCCCAGTAGAGGCCGTTGAGCCGCAGGTGTTCGGTCAGCCAGTACTCGTACTCATCTTGGCGCGAGTTGAGGCTCTGGATGTATTTGACGTGGGCGGCCACGGCCAGCTTCGGCTCGCCGGCTGTGTCGTCTGGCATGGCAGGAGTGCGGACGCCGGGCACGAAGAGCACAGGACACCGTGGTTGAGCTCTGTCTGGGATGCGCAAGAGCTCCGCGGAGCTATGATGATGTGTCGTCGGAATCGCGGGATTCCATGACCACGTGACTGTCATTAGGCACGTGATACCGAATTGCCTGCTCCTCCGCCGTCAGTTTGCGGCGGGGCAGCCGCCGACAGCAATGGCCTTTTATTCGCAGCGACAGTCAATGGCCGGGAGGCTGAAATGGAATGGCCTGGCAGATGCGGGGCTTGAATACGGGCACTTGCATGCATGGCCCAACTGGCGGTGAACAAGAGCAGCCCTGTTCCGTAGTGGATGGCGGCAACTCATAAATCATTCGGGCCCCCAGCAGACGGTGCACGCCATTACTGCAGCGCAGTGGAGTCAGCCTCCGGCCGGTCGATCCACTCATACCGCTGGACGCAGACGGACGAGGAAGGACCGATGCAGTGCGGCGGAAGAGGCTGGCGAGGAAGGCGCGAGCGACATTGTGCCAGCGGCGGCGTCGCACAATTCAGCAGCACAAAAGCCGCTGCGCTTCGCACGGCGTGCGTTTTGCTATTGTCGCTCGTTTGGTCGCCGTGCCCTTGGAGACGATGCCTGACCTCTGCGCACGTCTGTTTGCTGCCCTCGTCGCCAGCCGGGTTTCAGAGGAGCCGGATGCGGGTTCCTGAACTAGTCTCGTTGCAGACAAGCTCGAGCCTTGACGTTCTTCGTATTACCGCAAGGAAAGAGCGACCAACAGCGCCGTCATGGGTTGGTGCATCGCCTATTAATGTGATGACCGAATTTGCCCGTTTCTTTGTATCCCTTTTTTTATTTATGTTTTTTATTTCTTTTTTATTTCTTCTTCTTCTTCTTTTATTTTATTTTATTTTATTTTTTCCTTCTTTTTTTTCGTCTTTGCCTCCTTCTTTCTCCGGCCGTCTCCGTAGAGTCCCTGGCTACCATTCTCATCGTCCGGCATACTCAATTCTGAAGCATGGAAACGAAACGAAACAGCGCTCGTCTTGATATCTGTCTTGCTGGACCCTGAAATCCTGCCAAGGAGCGTCTGGCACTTGAAGTACTGTCAGCTCTTGCCAAGACCATGTCGTGCTGTGCTCCTGACCCGTTTGTTCGAGTCTTTGTAGGGCAGAGACGGCAGCCTACGTATTGTTTCTGCGAGTACGTATTTTACGCGTATCTCATTTATTTTATTCCCCTCTTTCACGTATTCCGCGCCTTTAACGCCGCTGCGTCTAGAACTGCATCTTTTATCCCCTTTCTCTCTTCCTCTGCAATCCCCGCAGAGACACCGCCGTCTAGCCCAGTCACTTGTGTTTGGAATGGAGGACGGTTGCCAGGCCCGTCCACCACACGTTCGGAGCGGCACACAGCACGACGTACTTTACAAACAATCCCAGCGTCGTCGCCGGCATCCTCTTTTCTTCGTTGTCGCCTGTTCGTACCTGATATGCCAAAGGGGCACGGGCCCCGGTGGGGCGCCGCTCTTTCCTCGTCGTCACCAAACCTCCGTATGCAACCTTGCTCTTTCCAAGATGACGGACGCCCGCTAGTGCACCTTCCTTTGCAGCCTCCGTACTCGTATTTCCCTCTTCCCCAGCACAGAACTGAAAAAAGCGAGAAGGAGCGCTGCGACGGGTGGTCGTAATGTTTAAGAATGCCCGTAGAACAAGAAGGAACGACCGCAGTTTGCTTTTTAGCACGTTTTGCGCGTAGTACCGCCTTCCCCTGATGACACATTGGCGCACGTTTCAGGCCCCCTTTTCTCTCACACTGGCACAGTAGTGCCAAAGCCCGCCCTTCCTTCTGGAACAGCCCCTTTTCGATACCACTTTGCATCTTCACATTGCCGCTGGTCGACGGAGAATGCGATCCGGACACCCAGCAATGCGCGCCCGCAGCCCAGCGACCGACCCCGTTGCCATTCAGCGCTGCCCGCACCGCAGCTGAGCGCCGCCCTGCAGGACCCCATTTCCCTCGCAGCGGGCATCTCAGCCCTAGAAAAAGGGGCTGCGGCGGCAGCAAGGGATAGCATCGCGCAGACGCGGACGATACAGCGTCGGTCGAGAGCAGGGCACCGAGCCCGCAGGAGTGGAATCGACGTGCAGAGGATTGCTGGCTCAGTACGGGTAGGTAACAGAAGATTGAGGCGCATTTCTATCTTTATTTTTATTTTTATTTTTATTTTCCTTTATTTTTCCTTTTTCCCTTTCCCCTTCTTTCTTCTGCACCGCGGCACCCCGCCGTTTCCTCGTTTCTCGTTTCCTGCTTGTTTCCTGCTTCGTTTCTGCCTTTTTTTGCTTCGTTTTTCTGTTTCGCCCGTTAACAGTCTCGCCACGTTAACAGCCGCCCAGGATCGACACCACCACCAGCACGCTCACCACAAACCGCCGCGCATCCTCCCCCAACAGTGCCTCTGTTTCGACCGCCTCTCGTCCTCGCCTTGAATCGGCCCCCTCAAGTTAAAGCCCGCTTCAGCAGAGCCTCCCCCTCGCGGCTGGCCTCCTCGCCTCCTCACCCATACCACCAGCTTTCCTCTGTCGCGCGCTTTCGAGCCGCTCCTGGCTGCAAGGCGCCGTAGGGCCCCGCAGACGCCCTCGACCCGTGTTCCATTTGTCGCAGACGCAATCTGCCTTTTCCCCTGGTCTCTCCAAAACCCTTTCCGGCTCTCCGCGTCTGGCCTCCCTCGGGCTGTGTTTGCGTTTTTCCACGCACAAGCAGAAGCGCCGCCACCCGCCGCGACGGGGTCTTTTCGATTTTCGACGGGTCTTCTCAACGGGTCTTCGTCTATCCTCCCCGCTCCATCAAGGCGTTCTTTGCTCGCCAACCCGCGACTGAGCGGCCCAGAACGGAAGGTCGCAGACGGACAACGCCCGAGCTTCCCAACAGAGCCTGGGACAGCGGGACAACGACAGACAGCGCAGCGAGCCGCTGGGGACCGTGGCAGCCGCCGAGCACCAGCCACGATGGGACGCAAGCCCGCACCGCAGCCGCTGGCCTTGTCAGGGCCCGCGCTCGCAGCAAGCGATCCCGGGCTTCCTGAAACCCTCAAGATCGCCTCGCCCGGCGCCCCGTTCACCTCCTCGACACGATCGCCTGCCTCGCCGCCGCCCAACCTGTCGCCTTTTCACGCACAGGCGCAGTCTCTGAAATCCCAGTCGCCCTCGCTTCCCCAGACGTTTGCGCCCGCGCAGACGTACCAGCAGCCTCTCCACATTGCCGACCTCGTCCAGCAGCCCCTGGAAGACGTCGACAGCCCGGGCTATCCTCCCTCCTCTGGCTACACACAACCGCAGCAGCAGCGTTTCCCGGCCGCGCAGCAGCAGCCAGCGCCCCCGGCGCATCAAAAGACACACGGCCGCCACCGCGCAAACGACGACAAGGCGTCCAAGTCGTCCAACTTCTTCTTCCACTTTGGCAAGTCGTCGTCGGCGGCCAAGTCCACAGAGAAGCTTGCCTCCAGCAACGCCGCGTCGGCCAACGCCAGCGCCGGCCAGCACACCGGCCCGCTTGCCGACCGGCGCGACGACGGCGCACGAGGCTACGACTCGCCGAGCAACAAGCACGCTTTTCGGTCAGGTAAGGGACCCCACGGAGGAGCGTCTGTTTTGTGCTGCCAGAACTCCCTTGCAGGAGCTGGAGCATTCTGCCTCACCGTGCCGCGTACCTAATTCTCACTTTTTTTTTCTTTTCTTTCTTTATTCTTTTTTATTCTTTTCTTCTTTTTTTCTTCTGTTTGCGTTGCACCCGCACTCACCTCGTGCCGTCTTTGTGCTAACCTCACGCAGATCCGAACAGCGCCCAACAAAGAGCGGCTACCTCCAACGGCGCCGGCCAGCCTGCACGATCAGAGGCCTCGCTCGCCTCGCCCGCAATCGAGGTTGAGTCCTCCGCATCCAACACACCCGCTGGAAGGAAAGGAAAGCAAAAGGTGTTCACGCGTCTCGGCCGCACACGGTCGGTCCACGACGACAGCGGCAACGGCCCGCCGCATCCGCTGAACAGCAACACGAGCAGCACCAGCAACGCCACGACGCCAGCCGCCGCCGCACAGATGAGAGTGGTCGACCAGCCCGAGCGCGGCCACCAGCCCGCCCCCTCGCTGAAAACGGCGCCGCTGGCGCAGCACGACCGCAGCTTCCGGGACATGGTGGCCTCGTCGAACCGCAACCACTCGGCCGACCGGGCGCTGGGCCGCGACGTGCCCAGCCACCGCGACGACCACGGCCACCACGGCCACCGCGACCACCGCGGCAACCAGCGCGACCGCGACGTCTCCCGAGGACAGCCCTCGTCGCTGCGCGACAATGGCGGGGGCAGCGCGTTCTTCAGCGGCCTCAAAAACTCGTCGAGAAGCGCGGCCGACATGATCAGCAAGGGCCTGTTTGGCAAGAATGCGCGCGGCGGGGCTGCAGCCGAGCGGGAGCCGGTCGTGGACGACGAGCACTACGTCTTAAAGGTCATCAACCGGCCGCTGCTTGAGCAGACGCGCCTGACGCGCATCTCCAAGCGTCTCGAAGACTCGCGCGACCGGACCGAGTTCTGGATGCCTGCGTTCCCGTGGCGGGCCATTGACTATCTGAACTACAAGGGCACCGACGTCGAAGGCCTGTACCGGGTGCCCGGCAGCGGCCCCCAGATCAAGAAGTGGCAGCGCAAGTTTGACGAGGGTGTGTTTCTGTTGTTTTCCCGTGGTTTGCCCTTTGCCCACGTTTGTTTGCTGACCGCGCAGAATACGATGTCGATCTCTTTGCGCAAGACGACCTGTACGACATTAACATTATCGGCTCCATGCTCAAGGCGTGGCTGCGCGAGCTGCCCGACGAGCTGTTTCCCAAGGAGGCGCAGGAGCGGATTGCGCGCGAATGCGCCGGCGCCGAGACGGTGCCGCAGATGCTGGTGGACGAGCTCTCGAACCTGCCGCCGTTCAACTACTACCTGCTGTTTGCCATTACCTGCCACCTGAGCCTGCTGCTGGCGCACTCGGACCGCAACAAGATGGACTTTCGCAACCTGTGCATCTGCTTCCAGCCGTGCATGAAGATTGACGCGTTCTCGTTCAAGTTTCTGGTGTGCGACTGGCGCGACTGCTGGAAGGGCTGCATCAACGAGCCGCAGTACATTGAGGAGGAGTACCGCCTCTTTGACATGCCGCTGCCGCGGGGCATCGGCGCCGCCAGCCACCACGACGAGGAGGACACGTTTGACGTCGAGATTGACCACGAGACGGCGGCCACCGCGGGCGGCAGCCGGGCGCACGACGACGCCGGCAGCGGTGGCAGCGGTGGCAGCGGCTCCAACAGCAACAACGCCAGCAACCAAGACCGCCAGAAAAAGAAGCCGCCCACCCTGGAGACGGGCAGCGTGGCATCCAACGAGACGCTGTCGACAACGCTGACGATTGACAGCCCGCGGGTGACGACGCCGCCCGGCCAGTCGGGCGATCTGCGGCCGCTGTCGCCGATCAAGCCGCTCTCGCCGCTTGGGTTCTAGGCGTGCACACGCCTCCGGATCCTTGTCTCCATATCTATTTACGATATCACGTCGTTTACGAGCAACTGTTTCAGTCTTTTCCGTTGTCTTTGTCTTTATTCGTTTCGATTTGTCTCGTTTCGCAGTCTCTGTTTCTCGCGCGTTCTGTGTTGCTGGGCCTTTCGGGCGGTTGTCTGCCGCGTGCTGGCCTTGCCCTTTCTGCGTTCTTGGACTGCCGTTTGTTCTGCGTGGGCTCTGTCCGCCCTGCTGGTGTTGGTACATAATATTCCATCACATTTTCTGCCTTGTTTGCTCGCGTTTTTCCGCGCCGTTTTTGTATACCCTCCTGGATGTGCTCCTGGTTCTTGGTATTGATTGTATGTGCTGGACATGAACAGCGCCATTGTGTTGTTGCGGCTGGCTTGCTTCGAATGGATGTATCTCTTTTTCACCCAAATATGCTGCTCTTGGTCTATACCGTGGTATTCGATTCGTCCAACCATGAAAACGAAAACGAGATTTTTGTGAACAAAAGAGAAAAAAAAAACGGTTCAACGCCATGCCAAAACAAGACACAAAATGCAGAAAGTGCGTTGGTCTGGATACAAAATTTAAAAAAGAGCAGTGCTACCGCCGTGCAAATCCTGGCGGCGGCGGCGGCGGCATGCTGCGGTAGCCGCCAACGCCGCCGACACCGCCGACACCGCCCGGCGGTGGCCGTGCCGGCAGCCCATTTGGAGCCATTGGCAGACCTGCTCCGGCGGGCATGGCCGGCCCGGCCAGCGCTCCGCGGCCGACGCCGCCAGCATACGGCAGCGGCGGCGCGCCGCCACGGCCGCCAAAGCCCGGCGGACCGGCGCTCGGCGCGCCGTACGGTTGTCGCGGAAAGGGCGGCGGCTGCTGCGGCGGGTAGCTGCTGGTGGTGGTGGTGGTGGTGGTGCCGGGGCCTCGTGGTACGCCGCCGCCCACGCCGTTTTGCAGGGGAGGCGGCCCACCCCCGTTCATGGCCACGCGGCCGGGGTTGTGGCTGTTGATGGTCAGGGGCGTCGCGTTGGCGCCGCTGGGCGCGGCGGCGGCCAAGGGTGGTGGTACTGCTCCAGACGCTGCTGGACCTTGCTGGCGGCTCATGAAAAAGGCGGGCGGCAGCGGCTGGATGTCGGGGACGACATTGTGCTTCTTGCCCTCGGCGGCGAGCTTGCGCTCGGCCTCGTCGCCGTGGCGCTCGCCCTTGCCGTCCTTTTTGTAGGCGTACTCGACGGCGATCTGGCGGCCGAGCAGGTACTGGCCGTGCAGGGCGGCGCAGGCGGCGTCCGAGGCCTCAAAGGCGTCAAAGTTGACAAAGCCGTAGCCCTTGCTGACGTTGTTCTGGTCGCGCACGACGTTGGGCGCGGACACGAGGCGGCCAAACTGCGCAAAGGTGTCGTACAGGATCTTCTCGTCGACCTGGGGGTCGAGGTTGTTGACAAACAGCTCGGCGCCAATGTCGGCGGCGCGCTGGCGGTCGGCGCTGGCCTTGTTGACGCGCAGCGGCTTGCCAAAGAGGCGCACGCCGTTGAGGCAGCGCGCCGCGTAGTCGGCCGACTCGGGCGTGTCGAACTCGACAAAGCCAAAGCCCTGGTGCTGCCGCGACACGCGGTCCATGGGCATGTGCACGTTGACGACGGGGCCCATCTGCGTCATCAGCTCCCACAGCAGCGGCTCGGCGAAGCGCTCGTCGAGGTTGCCGACGTAGACGGTGGCCTCCTTGTTCTGCTCCCAGTGGTGGGCGGCCATGGTGGGGGGAGGGGGGGGGGTTGAAGGAAGAGGGAAGAAAAGAGAGAGAAGAGAAGAGAGGTCGAAGAGAGAGGAAGCCCGCAATCTGCCGCGGCGCGTGCTGGCAGAACGGACAGCCGGGGCGGGATGAGAGACGGGAGACGGAGCCGGAGACAGAGACGGAGACGAAGACGGAGACGGGAGACAGAAAACGGAGGGTGGTCGTCGGCGGCGTGGCGGCGCGGCGTCGTGTCGTTTCCGGCTGCTGTTCGCGGAGGAAGCTTTTTCTACGCTGCTGCCCGTTGGCGCCAGTTGACGCGCTCCAGCGGGCTGCACAGGCGTTGCAGCGCCTGCAAGGCTGTCGCAAGGCCGCGTCGGCGGCCGGACTAACGGATTTTCCGCGCTAGGCTGGGCCGCCCAGCGGCCGACAAAATTTGTTGGCAGAACCGCCGACGCCGACGCCGCCCGCAACGTCTGTTCAACCACCGCCGCGCAACGCATTGTCTGTACGTCCGGTTGTGGCTTATCCTGTGCGCCGAGACCGGCCGTCGCTAACCGCAGCAGATTGCCAACGCCACGATGTTTTCCCTTTCAGAAGAGTCCAAGGTACGATGACGAGGGGGAGGGGAGGGACGACGACGACGACGACGACGACGACGAAAGCTGACACGCGCAGGAGCGGATCGGCCGCCTCATTGACATTTCCCGGGTCGTCGTCCACTAGTACGTGCCCTGCCTCCCTGTTCTGCTGTCGTGCCGCGTTGCTGACTGCTGACTCTGCAGTGGCTACCTGCCCCTGGTTCTGTACCTCGGTATGTGAATGAATGCGATGCGAGTGTGACTGCGAATGCAAATACAAATGCAGATGCGATGGCGCCAGGCAAGACCGACGGTGACAACGGCCGTCCTCCACTACGCAGATGCTGACCGTCGACAGGCTACACCCGCAGCGAGCCCCGGCCGTCTGTGATCCGGTGCGTCTCTCCCTCTGCTCCTCCTGTACGAAAGCATGCTGACGGCCTGCAGCCTCCTCTCTCCCCTCTCATAAACGTCATAAACGCGCTCATAAACGCACGCGGCAGACAGGGCACGGCGCCGCGTCTCGCCAAGGCCTGCGTGCGCTCGGCCGCATCCTGGCATGGTGCTTCCCTTTGTTTTGTTTGCAAGGCTCTGGCGAGAGTGACGGGAGATCAAAGCAGGAACAGGAGCAGGAAAGCAAGCAGAAAAGCAAGCAGGAAAACAGAAAAGCAAAAGGAGGAGGCAGAAGCAGAAGCAGAAGCAGAAGCAGAAAGCACGGCATGCCTGTCGGCGGCTGCAAAGAAAGGCGTCCTGCGACAACGACCGCCGTGAGGACACGGAAACGGACTGTACATTATACTACGACAAATACCACTCTGGACATCTGCTGTATTGACATCTGCCGTGATGCGTTTCGTTTTGTGATGCGGCGCGGGCGCCATGTGATTAGTCAGCAATGCGTCATAGCTGTGGGGCCGCAGCAATGTCGACAGCCAAAAAAAGAAAAAAAGAAAAGAAGAAAAGAAGAAAAGAAAAGGGCACACAGACCCCGCGCGCACCGCCACCGCGTTGATGACCTCGGCCGGCGACAGAGACGATGACGGCCACGACACCGCCCGCCGCGACGCCGCCGCTGCTGCAGGCCACGGAGGGCGGCCCGGGCGCGCCGGGCCTGGGCCGGCGTTTGTCGAGGCCGTGGCCGGCTTGACGGCCGGCGCGGCGGCGACGCTGGTGGTGCATCCGCTGGACATTGTCAAGACGCGGATGCAGAGTGGGTGCTTTCCTTTTTTTTCCTTTTTCCTTTATTTGTTTGGTTTCTGACACGCACAGTCTACAGCCGGACGGACGCGGCGGCGCGGCCGTCGACGGCGTCGGTCGTGCGCGGCCTGCTGGACGCGCCGCGGCCGCTGGCGGCGCTGTACCGCGGCCTGACGCCAAATCTGCTGGGCAACGCCACGAGCTGGGCGGCCTTTTTCTTTTTCAAGTCGCGCATCGAGGCGCTCCTCGCGGCGGCAACAACAACGCCGACCAGTCCCGCCCTCACGCCGGCGCACTACTTTGTGGCGTCGGGGCTGGCCGGCGTGGGCGTGCAGGTGCTCACCAACCCGCTGTGGGTGCTCAAGACGCGCATGCTGTCGTCGGACGCGCACGCCGCCGGCGCCTACCCGAGCATGTGGGCGGGCGCGCGGCGCGTGCTGCGCGACGAGGGCGTGCGCGGCTTCTACCGCGGCCTCGGCGTCAGCCTGCTCGGCGTGTCGCACGGCGCCGTGCAGTTTGCCGTCTACGAGCCGCTGAAGCGGTTCGCCGCGCGCTGGACGGCGGCGCCGGGGTCGTCCGCGTCGTCCGCGTCGTCTGCCGACCGCCGCGCCGCCAACGAGGCCACGCTCGTCGTGGCGTCGGTGGCCAAGCTCGTGGCCGGCGCCGTGACGTACCCGTACCAGGTCGTGCGCAGCCGGCTGCAAAACTACCACGCCGAGCAGCGGTTCGGGCGCGGCATCGCGGGCGTGTCGCGGCAGCTGTGGCGCGAGGACGGGCTGCGCGGCTTCTACCGGGGGCTGGTGCCGAGCGTGGTGCGCGTGATGCCGGCGACGTGGGTGACGTTTTTGGTGTATGAGAATGTGAAGTATTATATGCCGGGGTGGTTTTGAGTTTTTTCTTTTTTTTCTTTTTGTCTTTTTTTCCTTTTCCATCTTTTTTCTTTCATTTTTTTTTCATTCTTTTTTCGTTCTTTTTTTCTTCCTTTTTTTCTTTCTTTTTCTTGTCTATTTTTATTTTCTTTGCTTCCTTTTTTCTCTTTTTTTCTGTATTTTTCTGTATTTTTTCCTACCTTCCTCCTCTCCTCCTCCTCCCGATCTCGATAGACGGCATCAACGACTGCAACGCCTGTCGTTAAACACTGCAGCCGAGCGTGCCAGACAATGCCGCATCTGCCGTCTGTCCTTTGTCTCTTCCGGCTTGGTAAGCGGCACGTCCTCCCTTGCTTGACAGACAATGGCCTGGCATGTCCTTCCTTGTTCGTTTAGTGAGACTGTCTCTCAGCAATCTGGAACGCCGAGACAAGGATGGACGCCTGCGGCCAGAAATGGAGGGAAATGTAGAAACGAGAAATGCGGCGTTCTGGCACGGATCCAGAGGCCATCGAGGCCGTCGGCCATCGGCCGTCGATTGGCCATGCTGGAAGAGGAAAGGCGATGTGGTGTCGCGGAGAGTGGGAGAATAAATGGCCAGATCTTTTTTATTATTCTACTTTTTAGACCCTGAAGATCAGACTCGGCTTATTCTCCGTATGTCTAGGTCTAGAGGAAGAGGAAAGGATACGGAAGAAGAGGATACGGAAGAAGAGAATACGGAAGAAAAAAGAAGAAGAAAAACGGAAAAAAAGGAAAGAAAAAGAGAACGGGAAAAAGAAAAGAAAAAAGAAAAAAAAACGAAAAAGAAAAGAAACACCGTGTTGACACGCCTCTCGTCCTCGGTTAAAAAGACTGAGCAACCACGATCGCCGTGGGCTTGCCCGATCCAGGCATATCTGTTTCCCCGGAAAATGGACCTGTCTGAGGCGTCGTCTACGTCGTCTGCGCCGCCGTCTGCGCCGTCTGCGCCGTCCGCCGCAAACCGGCAAGACCTTGCGAAGCCAGCGGGCCTGCAGCGCTGCGGAACCGAGACACGGCCATGCTCGAAACCGACAAGCTCGCCTGCCTTGAGGGCTCACTTTCAGCTGGCCCTGCCGTCTGCCGTCTGTCCTCTGTCGTCTGAAGCCAACACGACCTTTTTCTCGCCCTCTTTGTCGTGTCGTCTCCCTCGCGCCGCGCAGCTGCGTCGACGCCGCGTCGTCTTCTCTGTCTCGTCCGCCTCGATTGTGCTCATTTGGCTTGCCGGACGTGGACGCCCTGGCTGTCCTCCGCTTGTCCGGCAAAGCGCATTCTGTGCATGTTACGAATACGACGTGTCAGAGGGCGTTGTCGACGGCGAGGGGGGACGCATCGCTTTCTCTGCGTTCTGATCTGATCGCCGGACCCTGTGCCGATCAGGCGATCATCTGGAGCTCCTTTTTCCACTTGCCGTCTCGTTTACCGTTTTGCGGTTCTGTTGTCGGGGCGGGTTTTTCTTTTCTTTTCTTCTTTTTTTCTCTCTTTCTCTCTTTCTTTCTTTTCTTTCTTTTCTTTTCTTTTCTTTTCTTTTTTCGTTCCTTGCTTTCTTCTGTCTCTTTTTCTTTTATCTCTTTCTTTTCTTTTATCTCTTCCAACGCCTACCGTTTGTCGTCACTACTATTTGATGTCACCGCTTATCACTACCGTTTGTCGTAGCTCCGCTTGTCACCGTTTGTCGTCCAGGCGGCCTCAATGTCTCACCCGAGAGGCGTCTAGCCGCCGCTCTCGTCGTTTGTCTTTTGAGCGTCCCAGTCGAGTATCAAGGCGCGCCGAAAGGCCTCCACCGGGTAAATGCCGTCAATACGCAAAGCCGTGATGCTACGCGCTTCCGGCGGGATCCTGTGATTGCAATCGATCGAGTCTCGCTGGTACCTGGTTTTGTATTGGCTTACCCAGCCCCTATCTTTGTTTCCATCCCCATGCACAGCAGTCCCAAGGTCCTGTCTCTCGGGTCTTAGTGTCACAGGAGTGCTTGGACAGCCTTGATGTAACGCGGGGCGCACTGAGTGTGTTCTGCGAGTATTGCTGTTGAAAGGGAAGCACGGTGAAGAGCTACACGTGGAGTTGTCTTTTTCTTTTCTTTCTTTTCTTTTCTTTTGTCTTTTCTTTTTTCTTATCTTTTTCCTTTCCTTTCTTTTTTTCTTTCTTTACTTCTTTATTTTCTCGCACTTCAGTCGGATATCATTTATCACATTCATCGTCCACAAGAACCAATCGCGATGCTCGTCCCAGCTGCACATGGACACGCTGCTTCACTGGACTGTGGGTTCGGTGGATGCTGCACTCATTACCGCTGTGCATTGGCGCGGTAACAAAGTTCAGCTGAGCGGGACAAGACGTTTGTGAGCGAGTGTTTATATGTATACTCGTAAGTGTGAGTGAGTGTGATAGTAAGAACAGAAATGGCATTGGATAGATTTCGAAATGGAATGGTAAAAGGCAATCGATGGTCCAGGAATCCAAATATGAGACGTCACATTTCGTCACATTGAGCGCCGTTAGGAGCCTTAGCTGAGCGATAAACGGAGGTACGAGTATGCAAGGAACAGCAAACGGAGTGATCAGGGGTGTTTTTCTTTTTCTTTTTCTCCTTTTCCTTTTTCTTTTGTTTTCTTTTTCTTCTTTTCTTTTCTTTTCTTCTTCCCCCCTCCCCCTTTTCTCTTTTCTTTTCTTTTCTTTTTCTTTCCTTTTTCTTTCCTTTTTTCTCTTCTTTTCTCTTCTTTTCTCTTCTTTTCTCTTTCTTTTTTCTTTCTTTCTTTCTTCTTCTTCTCCTTACTCGACCGCCCCAGCCGCAATGACACGCTGCACGGCCTTTTCTTCGTATTGCTACGCCCACGTTGCGTACGGCGAATCGAAAGGCGTTGCCAAAGCAAGACCAGACTATTGACTCCGCAGACAAAAGGACGCACACCGAAAGGGAGGCGTGTCATTCCTCCGCATTGCTGCCGTTCTTTCGCACCTGGCCAGAGACTAGAACGTAAGCGAGCAGGCGGATTTGATCTGCCCGATGAGACAGTACTTTTGCAGCGCGTGCGTCTGCAAGGAGCAGCTGTGGCCAGGTGCCGCTGGAACGTCGTTTTCTGCGTTTGCAATCACGACGAGGAGCTCGGAAGAGGCCGTACGTCGTAGGGCAGTGAAAGCCGGAAGGATTCAAAAGAGACTATATGTATATACGGAATAGGATTCAAAGTATAAAAAGAGACGAGACTACGGAGAGGACTCCGTAGTGCAGCAGTGGGAGGACTACGGGTCTTGAGGTCGACACCCCTTGCTTCGCTAGTGTAAGTCGAGGCGGCATGTAAAAAAAGAAAGAAGAGAAGGGAAAAATGGGGGAAAAGAAAGAAAGAAACTGAAAATGACAGAAATATATGTACATTAACAGAATAGAATACGTACAGAACGACGTGTAGGACAACAGTGGCAGTTGATTGCATTAAAGGGTATTAGGAGATGGTGAATACGCGTATTTTGTAGAGAAATACAGTAACTGGCTGGTGAATAAGCTCGATGGACATCTACGATATTGTGTTCTTTAGAGTTATCGTTGTATATGTATATGTAAACCTTGGTATATTGGTGGGACAGTTTGACGGAGCGTTGCGTTGGGGGGGGGGGGGGGGGGGGGGGGGGGGGGGGGGGGGGGGGGGGGGGGGGGGGGGGGGGGGGGGGCGGGGGGGGGGGGGGGGGGGGGGCGGGGGGGGGGGGGGGGGGGTGGGGGGGGGGGCGGGGGCGGGGGAGGGTGAAGACGGCGAGGGAGACGCGGAGGGTGAAGAAGACGGCGAGGCTGGAGAGGCTGAGGGTCAAGGAAAAGACGAGGCAGGTCATGTACGAATGTAT